>CABFVZ010001257.1:36299-60404 GCA_902151445.1 Timema monikensis
CCCCCCCCCCCCCTTCCCCAGAGCCATTCAATATTTGTTTCATCAAAGTCCGTCCAGTAAAAACACAACTCTAGGTAATAAATTCTCAAAGTTCCTATCAGAGAGTTTTTGTGATGACTCCCGCGCATATTTTCCAATACAATAATAATTTATTTTGCATCCTCTCCCCCTGTCTTTTGTTTTATTGATATGTGTTTTCAGAATTTGTGATCACGCGGCAATTTTGTAGGAAGCGCTGAGTATCTGGTTCAATTGTATGGGGGGGGGAAGGGAACTCGTGGATAGAGGAAGGAAAAGGAAAAGCGGGTGTAGAGTGTGGGGGGCCGGCGGGGGGGTAAGAGGGGGCATTGAATAATATCGATAGTAATTGTGTGCGGGCGTGAAACTGGATGCCCTGGCTCGAGGGACAAATAATGGCGAGATCTCCTGGCTGGGGGCTCCATTGTTCAGGTGGGGCTGACATGGCACAAAGAGAAGAACAATGGCTCCCTCCCCCACTTGGGGGCAAGAGCGACACATGTGCGTCTCATCTTTGGGATTTGCCGTGGTAGACTCAGGACTATATATCGGGAGACGGACCTATTTTTTTCTCCTGCTAATCCCCCCCTCCCCCTTCCTATAACACATATCCTTAACACTACGCTTCAGCGTACAGTCCAATTTCCACCAGAAGAAATTTATCTTACATAAAAAGTTACTAGATCTACTTTAACATCATGTACATACCTCGAGAGATGTGATACACACACACAAACATACACCTTTCATTTTTTTATAGAGATACCTATGAAATAAAACCAATAAAATAGTAAATTGTTATTAATTTCGGCCGCTAATAAGTATGTTTGTGTTTTCTTAAAAGCTCTTCCTAAATAAAGCGTAATGTGCTCTATTATCATCAAATCCACTTTTGCTGATGTGCGTTGGTAAAATATATTTTAATTGAAGTGATTTATTTTGAAACCCACATAAAAATTAATAACCTATTTTCTGAAAGGGAAGACTAGGATATTTTATATAGATTGAACATCATCTTGAAGTTTTAAAAAACGCAAATTAAGTTTGCCCTAAATAGATTGAACTTCATCTTGAAGTTTAAAAGGACGTAAAATAAATTTGCCTTGTGCATTTTTTCATTTTGTCTGTTCAGTGTATGCTTGTAAACATTCTAAAACAACGGTTTGCAACGCTTTTTTTTACCGCCCCTTCACCCATCTATCTCTCAAGTTAAATGCAATAACCATCCTGAAATTAGCAATAGTAGTCTTCAATTAATGTTTCATTGTACCACTACATTCATATTTAACTATTTCAAGCTAAACAATTACCACTAATATGTATAAGTAAATTTTAATTAATTGGTGAAAATAGAATTTAAAAATCAAGCCACAATTTTATTTAAAAAAAGTACAATAACAAATATGATAATTTTGATCACCTGTCAAACGTCCCAAATTTGTTTACATTTTTAAAATCGATTTCTGCCTGTTATAAGATGGATAATGAATTCTCGTTCGAAAAAATACTATCACAAAATAACTGCACTATTGTCGTTGCATAGCTTATTTTAATCCATAAACATAATAAACATAAAACATAACTTATGTTAAATGTTTATAGACACAAGTAATTAAACATACTATTAAAATTATAGAACATTGATCTTAAAAAAAAGTTTAGGATTCTTTTGTTACATATTTTGTTGCCTTTTATTATGTACATAAAACTATTGCTTTAGTATTCATAAAAACATAAACGCCCTCGGAGGGCCTCCTTACGATGAACCAACCCCCTGAAAACTAAACACTCCATGTAGTGGCAGTACCGCCCAGGTTGGGAAACACTGCTCCAAAAGTCGCAAATTGCAGGAAATAAAATATTTTAGTATTAGCTTCAATTATCAAAATAGAACCCTAATGAAATGCATTCCAATTTGATAACCGAAGTAAGTTGTTTCTTCTAAATTGTAGTTCTAACTAAAATTAAAATACCAAACTAGAAAAGGGGTCTGCACTTTCGGTTTTGGCCAAGGAAATTTCTTCAATTCAAGTTGAGAGGGAAGGTAACGTGTATTTCTTTCAGTTTTTATTGTAAACCACTATTTTCGTTCAAAATAAATAATATATTACTCCAGTAAATATGTTCAGTTTAATTTCTACACTTGGTAATATTAACAGTTCTTAAATATCTGCCATCAGCATGGTGGACTTTGAACAAAGGTTTTTTAATCAAAAGAAAAAGCTATGTTTAAATTTCACTATTATTGTATGGCGATGAAAAAAATATTATCCAAGAACTGTTGATACGATATTACCTTGTGTAAACAATTAAATTAAACGTAGCCTGTCTATTTGAGCAATGTTTTATTTATATTGGCAAAAAAATAAAAAAAAATAAAAAATGGTAAACTCACGATCCCTTCCGGTCCACCTTAAACGGAACGAATCTAATCTAGATATTCCAAGTTTTAAGTTTCAGCTGTGATGCTTTACAAGAGGGTGTTTAATTAATATCGTTAACAAGACGCACTTTTTAAAAATAGTAACACAATATTTTATAATATCGATATAACCATTTGTTCATATGATGACGTAGTTAGTTACATGACATCACTTGGTTAACGACCTAGCGGCTGTGCGCATATGTGCAAACAATACAGCGGCCACAGTTGTTAGTCTATATCATCACTATATCCCATCTATATCATCTATATCACAGCCCCACTATACTCACTTGCTATGTCCTTTGATGAGCTCACGTATGTTGGAATTTACCACCGCACAGAATATACACAACGTTATATTGGTTCAGGAATGTATTCGTCAGGGTGGCCTGGGGACACATTCCTCGGTCGCAGCTAGTAGCATACTCGGAAAAGTAGTTTGGGGAGTCCTTGGGAATTTCACCCACACCGCCCCTCACAATAGCTAATAATTTTAATAAAAGTTTGAAAAAAATCTATAATCTTGTAGATCACTAAAGATGTGTCGAATGTATGAGATACATTTTAAGACCAAGCTTATGACTTTATATTATTATTATTATTATTAGCGCCGCGTCTTACTACCTGTTCGGGTTATACGCACTTACGCTAATGTGTAATGGTAGGGTGATTGTGAGATGAAATGAAGGACCTACAGTTTAACGTGGAATCCGAACCACGGTGGAGGCCTGGCATTCCCCACATTCACAAGATGTCTTGTCAGAGGTGAAGGAAGGGTTTGGTAATCAGATAAATCTGTGCCGGGACCGAGGATTGAACCCCGGCCGCCAGCACAGAAGTTTGACACCTTACCCCTAGACCACCAGGTCACCGTGATCCTTAGTTGACAAATTAAGAAAAAAGTAAAGAAATACTACTTTATTTTTGACTGCGCCTCACTACCCGTTCAGTTTATACGAGTATACATTACAATATTGGATAGTAGATGAAGAATTAAGCGTTTATAGGCCAATAGAAATGTACCCGCGTTTTCGTTGAATTAGAGGGGGAAACCATGTATGAAGAACCATTCTCAATACACCCAACAGAGATCAGAGCTCCAATATCTCTGTCTTCGGCAATACGGACTATCGCGAGAGTGACGTCGTGGACCCTGTGACCACCAGACCTGGTTTACACAAACAATCGCATCCATACATAACATTATAGCTCCTTTCCTTTATCCATTTCTGGATTCGCCACAGGTCTTAATGATGCCTTGTTCGCACAGGTACAGTATGCGCATTGACTATGCTATTATATAGTCAATAGTATGTGTTAGTTTAGGCTGTACAACGTACAGTCTGGTACTCTGCTAACTGAGAAACGGAAACACTTTAACTTGAAGCGATATACACTTTTTATACTCTAAATTTTCTTTTAGACCAATACAGATTTTTTTTTAAACTTTGCTTAACATCTATAGCTTGGTTCACCTTTATAAAATAACATTATTTTTTACTTAATTATATGGAATCCAAACCACTCTTCTTTATCCGCTATTTTGAATAAGGTATTTAACGTGCACTTCGTGAACAGACTAATTAAATCACCACACTACATATACAATAACTGTAAATCTATAACAGACACAACATCCAGCTTCCCGGTCGTTAATTTATTTCCGTAAAATGGAAAACCCACGTTTCATCAATGATAAAAATGTTTAGTCATGCCGGGAATCGAACCTCAAGACACTTAGCTCAGTGGTCGAACACGCTGCCGATTGAGACAATGGGTCGGACTTTGAGTTGGAGCTAGGAGGAAAGCTATCTGCATCACCAATTGCAGGTCACAAAACAAACAAGTTAAAATATTTTCAAAAAGGCTTACAGGCTAATAAATTAATGAATGTTACTATATTATCTGTAAAGATATCCACTTCAAAGCCCCTGATTGCATGTAATTTGTTGTGAATCCCTTGTTCAACAGCTAACCGTGTCTTGTAAAACCAGAGTTTAATTTGTCAGTCATGCAAGTTGTGAAGACGGTCTAATTGGCTCGGGTTTAGGCGCCATGGTTTGTTTAACGTCTCAGTGGTGGCTAGCAAGGTGTTAACAGCCAGGTACACCCGCCCGACAAACTATTACAATCTCTCTCTCTCCATCGACAACAACAAAATAAGGCCTCTTCTCAAACTTTAGATTGCTGGCGTAAAGCTGGACCGATAGGATTGCGAGTGAAGGGCATTAGTCTTGCATACTTATTTTTTTGGAATACAAAAAAAAATAATCGGAAAATATATCAAATGTTTATCCAGTAGAAACATAGTTTAATCTTTATCACACGTCAACAGCAATAATTCTTGAATATCTGTCAAGATTGTCCTAGAATTTCATGTAAACTTTTTATCTTAATTTAAAAAGTTTCTCAACAAAAACTAAGTATTCTCATGACAGATATTCAACAACTATTGATATCACTCGCTTAGATGGCCGAATGGTCTAGGGTGTCACTCTCACAATAGATTAGATTGCCGATGACGGGGAGATTGTGGTTTTATCCTGGTTGGTTGTACTGAAGGTGGTTTTCCTTAATGTCTTACCGTGCAAATGTGGATATACTTCCTCTAAATTTAGCCTTATCATTACTAACCAACTATCGTAATTATTACAAAGGCATATTGGCATTCATAACATATATATCAACAGTGACACTTTCAGATCACATAACTTGGCATATAAGTAGCTTTTACTCTCAGATAAGACCCTTCCTGTAAAAATTGGACTATAATCTTGACAGATACTGCGAATAAACTCCACCTAAACATTCAGACCGAGCGAGTTATTCGCCTGTAGAATCGCCGTGAGATGATGACAAATGCAAGCCTTCATACAACGCTGTATTGCGGGTAGTGTATGCGCCTAGGGGCGATCTTGTATACTACGACAGTTGTTGAAATACTTCTTAGTTGAACATTTTACGACAGCAATTTAGAACGTGTTTAGATTGAAGGTAGACAAATAACAAGCAACTAAGTTTATTTAGATTTAAATAAAATAGACTTGCTCTTTATTTATAAGCGTTCCTCCATCTCTTGGCCGATACTTACAACTCGAATGTTCGACTGAAACTCTTTTAGCTGATTGCAGCTGATTCTTCTCAGCTGCACGTTTAGCTTTGGGGCGATCACTGAATTAACAGAAAGGGTAGGATGATTTTTTTTAGGAGGTTTAGGGGGTTTGAACCCCGACTTGGTGTACTGATGGTGGATTATCCTAAACGGCTTACCTCTCTCCTTCCACTCAAATTTGGATACATTTCCTCTGTATTCTACCATCCTATTATTCGCCCCATTAGAGTTATTTAATGCTGATAAATCGGACAATTAGAAAGACCTGGTGTGAAAAAAGGAGTTTTTAAAAAAATAGAAACATCTTGTTTGCTTTTATGTTACTGTAAAAATAAATATTTATCTCTTATTTCTAAAATTATATGAATAAGTTGACAATGCTATTTTTTTTCTTTCTTTAAACTATGAGTGAAGAATGACCTTGAGCACGGGAGGATAGCTCAGTGGTAAAGCATGTGCGCTCTAAGTCAAGAGTCTCGGGTTAGATACCCATGACCAGGTGTCCTTTTTCAAATTAATAAATATGATACTTGATGCGACTACATCTTTAACATAAATATCATTTTGATCTTTCAAACTTTTATATTCACGTACAACTAATTATTGTAAGAGAGTTATTATAATAGTCAACTAAAAATACTTAATACAAAATCTACCTTTATAGCTTTTAATCAGCGAAAATAAAACACACATTCAAAATTTGAAAAATGTGAGAAATACGCCGTGTATTTACGAGGCTCAAGATAGGTTCAAAGAAAAGACCTAAATTTCTTACAGATCAAGTATTCATGAAGCCGGTGTACATGTGAGTGTGAAATGAAGGCCTGAATATATATTAGCACTGTTCCATATGGATGTGTGGACTAGAGAAGTTGGGTTGCAGGTGTTCGAGCGCTACTAACTTGACAAAACATTAACATCTTTAACTTAAGAATCGCGTGTGTTTCATGATCACACGTGCGTTGTTGGCTTTTAGTCCCGTGAGAGACTCAAAAGATCTTTGCCCTTTGCCTGCCCCTCCCTTCCTCCACCTCACATGACTCCACCAAACCCCCCATTTTTTTTTGCACCGCATTTTACTGACCTTTTGGTCCTACTCTCATATTTACAGATTTTTTTTTTTACTTTTTCATACAGGTAAAGTGAAAGTTTTCTACCCCAAGATCGTGATTAATCTTTACGTTTTATGTGACCCCGTTACCTTTTGTTTATTACAATTCTCTTACTAACCATACCTGTCTGTTTTATGTTTATCAGTATATCTGTCTCCTTTGTTCGAGATCCGAAAATTTAACTTGAACGTTGTACCTCAGGACGTTTCTTTTATTTATTTTTATTTTGACTTTTCCCTTGAAAACTTCTTTAAAAAAAAAGAATCTCAATGTGTTGTCTGACCTGACAAATAGCACTGTGTACTTGGTTTTTGGTGGAAAATTCGGGTAAGAGTATTTATTGATAAGTGATAGGTGACTTTTGAAAATTTTAATTTAAAAAATTTCGAACAATTTTGTTTAAAATGTATGTTTAAAGAGACTTTATAATGATTAACAAGATTATGTTTTTGTTTCTCTGAGGAATACTTAGTATACTGAAATTCTATTTTTGAGAATTTTGTTCCAAGCTATAACAGACGACATAAGAAAGTTTGTGCAATTGTGTCGTAACATTTATTTTTCCTCTGCTTTTTTGTACCTATTCAGGTTATACGCATACATAAATTACTCTAGTGGAATATGGAAGTCTAAGGTCAAATTTAGAGCGAGAGTACCAGCATTTTCATGAAGGGAAAGTGATAAACCATTTAGAAAGAAATCACCCACAATATACTCGGCCAGGATTTGAATCCTGATTTACTCGTCATTGGTAGTCCAGTATGACACGAGAGTGACGCGTTAGACTGCGTGACCACTGATCGTTGGTTATGTTTACACTATTAAGTTAGGGATTAGTATGTTGGAATTATAAAGAAATGTATCTCCATTCAGTTTGACGGAAATAAAGAATCCATTTAGTAAATAAATACTACGACAAACTTGTATTTAAAATAGTAGTGGGCTTAAGTACGAGTAATTAAGAAATGCGAACGACTAACGTCTGCTGCTCTTATCAACTTAACTCGTGTTCTTATTGAATACCAATGCGTGACGCTCCTGACTGTTGCCGCACGGTTATGGTGTAGTCCACCAATGTAAGACGGTCACCTCTCAGGGTAAGCAGACTGTACAGAACATTAAATTAACTGCTGCACTAAACAGATGTGAGTATTTATGCCTCTGACCGGCCCTGCATCTCGTGTGAAATAAGGCTCCTAACGAGATATTTCTATTTGTGAATGTGGCAACACTGCCAGCCTCTCTCTAGACTCGAGTAAACATCGAGAAGTAACATTGTAAACTGACGAGTACTTGTCACATAAGTCCTAATTAATGCTGAACGACGGACGAACAAACAACTTGATTTCTCGAGGTCAAATCGCTTAGGATGAAAGTTCCACTTGCCGAGGGGCAGAATAAGTACTGTCTTTTACAAAAAAACCTATTTTATTAATTTGAATTCTTTTTCGCCACTTCTTATTACCCGTTCGGGGCTATAAGTACCCATAAATTATTAGTCAAATGTAATAGGGATGAGTAAGGTAACATTTTTCAGTAAGTGTACCCACATTTTAGTAGAGTGAGGAGAAAAGTTTAGGATAAAACACCCTCACTAGACCCGACTGGGACTTGAACCCCGATCTCCTCGTCATCGGTAGTCTAATCTATTGCGAGAGTGACGCCTTAGACCAAGTGTTGGGCAACCGGTTGATCTCGGGTCAATTATCCGACGGACGCGTAAAAAACTACATAGTTATTAAAAGTCAATGTTTGATACTTTAACTCGCAAACATATCCAGTAATCTCAAATAATATTTGAGTCTGACCAAAATATCCTATATCGGTCAGAGTAGGTAATATTACAAGAAAATTAAATAATTAAAAAATATTTTTTTTATGCTACTCAGTTGGGAGTTTTTTTTAGCACCGCGTCTTACTACCCTTTTGGTCTGTGCGCTTATGTACTAATTACGCTAATGTGTTTAGGGATTAGGAAGATTATATTTAGAAGAAGGTTACCCGCAATCGAGGGGGGAGAGAGTGGAAAATTATTGTGGAAAACCATCCCATTACACTCAAATGAGATTGGAACCTCGATCTCCCCGTCTTAGGCAGTCTAGTTGACTGTGAAAGTAATGCGTTAGACCACGCGGCTACCGAATTGGGATAAGTTGGAGTTGAATGCAAAGAATAAATATAAGATGTATAGAAGAAAAAAAAGGAAAAGTAAAGTGTAGAAACAATGAATGATCTCGGCGCCTTTGATAAGTTTATTAGTCGATCAGACCCTAAAAAGTTCACCGATGCCTTAGACCATTCAACCACAGAAACGACTACTATCTCTTTGTTAATCTTCTACAGTCACTATGTTGATAGGGGTGGGATGAGTGAAAAGCTGAAGGGGGATGAAAGGGTAGTAAAACCACCTACTCACTCACTCTATAGGTCGGCAACTTCAGAATAACGAACCGGCCGCTTTGTAGCCAAGCATTCCTGCGGTCATCCCACGTCCAACCCTTCACGACTCTGACGCTGCTCACTTCACAGCTCGCATGGAACAGTTAGTTGGCTGCTCGGCCACTCGAGCGCCACTATATCTTAGTCTCTCTAACGGAAGCGTTGAACCTTGCTATCGGTTGAAATGTTTACTCTTAAATAAATGCAGCGACCTAACTATGCGTACTTTCTCGGATTCTATCTTATAGTTGGTGACACCAATTTTCAAAAATTATCTTTAAGTAAACTACCCCTTATTAAGTTTTTCTCAGAAAAAAAGAAGAAGAAAGAAACCATCATTTTGAAACACTCTTCAGATGTAAATTCTAAAAAAAAAATTGCTACAACCATTAAATAAAAAGAGTATTTTTAAAAATCAGTCATACATAAACTACCCTTAAACAAAAACCCCCCTCTCTCTCAACCTTCAAAAAAGTATGTTGTACAGCGTTACTTGTCATAACCTACACACTATAATTATACATTTTCGAAAAACGTCAAATATTAGAAAACCATTCATTAGTAAACCACCCTTGATTCAGGGGCTAGAATCAAAATCTAAAAAATTTATCTTGAGGTATGTTTGAATAATATTTAAATATCAAGTATGAGCAAAGACCAGCATTCTGTTTGGCTTGAATCCCTAGGTGTGGACAAAGAGACGGTCATGGAGGACAGACAGAATAAGTAAGACCAACATTTTTGGGTTTGGAGGGCAAATGAAACGTTCAGAATCATCAACACCTCCAGTATATAATAATGTAAACTAGAAGAGGGGATGACGCCTAATTAAAATGTGAGTACTAAACAAACTTGTTAACTTAAATTAAATCCAAATAAATTGAGATTGAATTATTTCTCCTCTTGTTTGTGGAGATGCTCGAATAATTTTCCATCCCTCTGAAGACAGGGGTCGATGTTTATCTACCTTTGTCCGAGAGAAGAGTTTTAGTTTTGCTCTACATGAAAGAATGCCTCGTCCCCAACTTGAACATTCCAAACCCTTGCGGTCTTACCGACATATCCGCGCTCTTTGAGCCGGGTTCCCAACCTTCCTTTCAAACATAGCAACCACTTTACACATTTATATTCTTCGAGAGAGAAGAAGGGGCTTCCGTGCCAACTTCAAACAACGCCGTGCTGGTCTCCGAGCTCGGAGCTAGAGCCGCACAAGTGACATTTATAACATTCCGTGACCAGCAGCGGACTTAGGGCTAGGTTATACTTATACAGTCCCTAATCGGACATATACTAAGAGATTGGTCGACTTATACGACCAGAATAAGGGCCGATCTGTGCAGTCAATATTCTGACATGTATCAAGAGATTGGTTGACTTATCAGACTATACTAAGGACCGGTCTATACAGTGAATATTTGGACACATACAAAGATATTGGTTGACCTATCAGATTAGACTTAGGGCCAGTTTAGACAATCAATTTTCGAACACCTACTGAGAGATTGCATTACTTATGAAACAAACTAAGGGCCGGTTTATACAATAGGTATTTGGACATATACTAAGAGATACGTTGACTTATCAGACTAAACTAAAGGCTAGTTTATACAGTCAATATTCAGATATACGCCGAGAGATTGGTTGATTTATCAGACTAGACTAATGGTTGGCTTATAAGTCAATATTAGGACATGTAGGCCTACCGAGTTATTGGTCTTATTATCAGACTAGAATAAAGGCTAGTTTATACAGTAGATATTAAGACACTTACCGAGAAATGGGTTGAACTATCAGGCTAAAGGGTCGGTTTGTACAGTCACTATTCGAACGTGTACCGAGAGATGGGTTGACTTATCAAACTAGACTATAAATACGTTCATTAAGATGGAATGGGGGGGAATGCAAGTTAAAAGCTTTATTTTTTTACCAAAAACATTTAGAAAAAGTTGTTTCAGTTTTCTGCACATAGTGTACATTGGCATTTGTCCAGTAATAATTTAAATGAAGAGAAAAGGTCCTGTTTAAATGCCACCATTCTCATGACAGATATTCAAGAACTGTCGAACCTACTATGTATAAAAGATTAAACTAAACGTATTTAGTAAAGTAATATATTATTTATCTTAGACAAAACATATTTTATCGTCATAAAAACTACAAAAATATATACTTATGGCTCAAGTTTTCCTATATCCCACCTTAATGTCACACTCGCATGGTTTGGTTTGGCCTAGATGCAGAGGTCAGGGGTTTTGATCCCAGCGAGGTGGGTTGAATTTTTTTTTTGTTCTTAAATTAATCCCTACTCCACGCAAATTTGGGTACATTTCTATCTACATTTTTCTTACTTGTCCTTACCATATTAGCGTAAATAATATATACATATAAGTTATATATTATTGTTAAGTCAGCAACCCGAAGGTTGGTTTGATGTGATTTATATCCATCCGGAGCTGGAAATGCACGCAGCCCTTCGGCTGGTTAGTGCCGCCTGCACCATCCGGTAGAAATACCATGTACTAGGGAGTACATTCAGGAAGTCTGGTGGTTCCCTGTTGCCTTATACATTCAATTTCTATGAGCGAGTGAGAAAGGGCCTACTAAGTTTTCTGGAAAGGTATTTTCACATACCTTCCAGGTCTATTTAACATGCCACAATCGACATGGGACCGACGGCTTTACTTCCTAAACGATGGAAATTGTTCTGCGGATTTTTATTGCTCAAGAGAAGTCTTTGACCTCAGCTGTGTTTGAACCCACGAACATCGGGTCCTGAGGCGAGCACTTTACCCCAAGACTACCGTGGTCCACACACATACACACAGATCTATACATACATATACTGTATATATAAATATGTGGCCTGAATTGGAAGTGAGGTGTGGTGAGAAGTAATATAGAGATGAGATTATCTGCTATGGATAAATATAGTAAAACTGATGAAAATATTTAAAAAAAATTGCGTGTGCCGATTATTTTTGAGAACGGCTGGCATTTGGTGTAATACAACAGTTATTATTATTAATATTATCATTAACGCCGTGTCTTACTAACCGTTAGGGCTATACGCACTTACGCTAATGTGTAATGGTAGGGTGATTGTGAGATGAAATGGAGGACCTACAGTTTAACATGGAATCCGAACCACGGTGGAGGCCTGGCATTCCCCACATTCACAAGTTGTGATTAATACATGCCTTGTCAGAGGTGAAGGAAGGGTTTCTGTAATCAGATAAATCTGTGCCGGGACCGAGGATTGAACCCCAGACCCCCAGCACAGAAGTTCGACACCTTACCCATAGACCGCCAGGTCAGCTACTCAGTGGCAGATAATTTTGATAGATATTATCAATACCTATAAAATATCAATACTAATATACAAAAATATTTCAATGATGACCGCAAAAAAATAATAATTATATTTGCATTTTCTAAATGTTTTCCCTTATGGAAAGTGAACCCGTACATCCTAATTTCTCTCTTCGGATCTAGCTCAAACTGCTTCTTGTGCCATTGTTTTTATAATGTTGTTCGTGTGTGTTGCCACACTCTACTCCTGAACCTCTCTAACATCTCAATGCCGGGAGGGGTGTATCGATGAGGCTACAATGAACAAACGATGGGAACAAAAGCGATTTATGTTTAACAAAGGTAAAACTAAAAAAGCAATTTTTATAAATATTTTAATTTTTTTTACACCTTTTATTACTACCCATTCGGGTTATAAGCCTATGTACTAATTAATCTAATGGGTTAAGAATGAGGAAGGTGGAAATTAGAGGAAGTGAACCCACATCTGCGTGGAAGGATTGGGATACCATTTAAGGAAAACCACCCTACACCCTCTGGAATCGAACCCCGAGCTCACCGTCATCGGCAGTCTAGTTTATTGCGAGTGTGATGCCTTTGCTTTGGACTTAGCTTAATTTTGTTCTGTACTTATTGGACCTGTAAACATGATTCCGGATGTATTTACCGAGAGATTTATACACTTTGATCCTATAAAGGGCTGCTGGAACATTTTTTCGACCGAGGGGGGGGGGGGTAAAGAAGGAGGGGGCAAAATGATTTAATATCCATGCTAAGTTAGGTTGAGTAAAAAACAACATATGAGTGAACATAACTTAGCACAAAACAATTATATATTTTTCATCTTTTATTTCGGCTTGATTTTTACTACCCTTTTTTCCTACCGATATAAAGAGAAGAATTGTGGCTGTCTTCTTAGTCTAGTGGTCACCACTCCCGGCTACTAATCTAGAGGTCCTGGGTTAGATTCCTGGAGGTACCGTGGGTATTTTTTCCATAGGGGAATTCTTCCCATGTTTGCTATGGTTTGGTTCAGGCTTAAGTTAGGTTTAAACCTTCTTCTGGCACCACACAATCATCATTATAATACCATCGGGCCAACGTAACCGCACCCACATGGTGTCCCAATTTCAGCAGAGGGTTACAAATCCGTCATTGTCAGTAGAGGACCAGGAATATTTAGCTGCCAGTCACTGGTATTAAACGGGAGGGGGGAATTGTGATAAATGTTGATCTCTAGATTATAATTTTATGTGGCCAGGAACCACAACAGGTAATATAACTAATATTACAATTCTGTATGTCCCCATTTCTGTCTGTATCTGAGTGAAACGGTTTGATAGAATATTGTTCAAACAAGATATTTAGATTTTATGGGAGTTTTCATGTTTATCTTGACCTTAGCCCTAGAATCAAGGGTTGTTTACTAATGATTATTAACTTGACTATAACTGTATACTTGGTTTTTTGGTAAAAAGTTAATTAGAGGGTAGTTTACTAATGAGGGATTTTTTTTTAAACTAGGAGTTTTTCGAAAGTGGTTTTGAAGATTTGGTTTTAAATAAGTAACAGAAATATGACAAATAAAACTGAATACTTTTCTTGGGGAAGAATTTTTTAAGGGTAGATTACTTATGATTGGTATTTTAACATTTGAATATTTTAAATATGGCTATACGTTTTTTTTTATTAATACATGCTAATTTTGTACATTGTAAATAATGATAAATATATTTTTTATTTTAATGTAATTTATTAATAACATACTTATGAAAGTTTTTAGAAAATATATATATATTGTTCGAAGTTGGTATTTGGATACTATTTTACATGATAAATAATAAAGTTTGTTGATTATCTAAAATAAATTATTTAACTATAGTTTACTTATGGCAAAAGTTTTTAAAATATATATTTTAATGGCCTTTATGATTTAGTTTAAAATGGGTATCTAGGAATGTTTTTTATAAATAATAATTTGAAAGGTAGTTTACAATTTGAATATTTTGTTTCATGCCGTAATTCACTATATGAGAAAGTTTGTAACGTATCTTTAATTTTATTGTTTCATTATACTGGTTTGGCCCTACTCTGAATTATTACCGATGTAACTATGCACGAGAGCAAAAATCCTGAATTCCAGAACTGTTTGATAACAAGCTACGTGACCAAAGGGAATGTTTATTGAAGTTGGGAAGACGGGTGTTTGAGAAATGTAGCGTGGCAAGGTTGGTAGTGAAACAGCTGAACTTCTGTCTCGAAACTTTGCTCGCCGCGCACCTGTTCATTTCACCTTACCTCTCAAGTAGGAGCTGACGCGCTTCCAACTATTTGAAGAAATTAATTATTTTAATATCAGGCACACAAGTGTATCTTTCCACAGAACGGTTTTATTCTTAGACGTCGGAGAAACATATACAGTCGAACCTGGTTGTAACGATCACAGGAATATCGAGATAACGGCTGTAATAAACAAAATATTAATTACGATTTTAATTTACGTGTATTCCTATACAATTTCTCATTCTTATAACGAGCGCATAACATGGATATAACATACAAATTAGGATAACTATGCAAAAATGCAAACATTCTTAGTTGCTCTATTAGTCAGAAATACCCAATTAATGGAATAAACCGACAGATAATGAAAGGGGTGACTAATGACCACTCACATCGGATAACGAACCGGTTTGTGTTCTTGCCGTGTCGATGGGGAGCGTCCCCTATTCTACCTACCTCTCCATTGTATAGCCTCCTGTGCGTATAACCCGAACGGGTAGTAAGACGTGGTGCTAATAATAATAATAATATAGCCTCCTGCCCTGCCCTATCACTTTACCCATACACCGCTACGACTGTAAAATCAGTTAGAAACGAAGTATTGTTTTTAGTTACAAATAAATAAATTGTGTTTAGTTTTAAGTGTATCGTACTTTATGCAAGCATATTAATACAAATAATACATATACCAAGATTTTGGCAGGAATCACATTTGGAAGGCTTTATTTCGTATTAGTATCTTACTGTATAGTAGTATTTTGGTAGGATAAAAGGCCTTCTACAAAGGACTAGCTACTAACATTCTTCTATGGAATAAGACCTTCCAGAACTGTTTTCCTATTATATTTTCCTAAGCACCACGCCATACTACCCGTTCGGGTTGTACGTACTAGCTACTCTAATGTGTTAGGGATGAGGAAAGTTGAATTTAGGTGAATTGTATCCACATTTGGGTGGAAGGATAATGAAAACCATTTATGAAAACAACCCTTAGTATACCTGACCGAGATTCGAACCACATTCTCCCTGTCATAGGCAGTCTAGTCTATTGTGAGAGTGACGCCTTAGACTATGTGGCTACCGAAGCGAGTATCATGCTATTGAGAATTAAAATAAATAGAAGTTAGATTTAACTCATCACTGATATAGCGAATAATGGTTGTAACGAGGACATATTGTCGTCTCATGGTGCTTGTTATAACCAAGTTTGACTGTATTTGTACAGCTGGCAGTGAGAGAGAGAGAGAGAGAGGTCGCGAGGTTAGGTTGGTTGCTTTGTAAATCTGGCGACATGATCATGTGCTATCAGGCTGGGTAGACTGGAGAGTTGGAATGGGTCTCCAGGCCACGGGCGTAATAAAAAGTTAACCTGCGATAGACAATATAAATAAACACAGTTGGGAGGTTTGAGACTTGTTCGCTTCGAGCAACGAACACTCAGTATACGGTGAAAGGTATCAGTCTTACCGTGAGTGAGTACACTATGGCTGTATCTTATGAGGTACATCATAGTGGAACCAAGCAAGATAGCCGTCTTACCTTGACTGATTACACTATGTATCTATTTTATAAACTGTACCATGGTGGAAACAAGAAAGTTAAGCTTGCTACCTTTCTAGGGCAAGTGAAGTGTACCTATAAGTCATTCACGAGCTAAGTTTACCTGGATGACAGCTCGAAATGTTACTAGAAGTAATCCCTAATATATCACTACGCCAACAGCTGACATCTATCACTTTGGATGACTGTAATGAAAACAGATGGTAATATATTAATGTGATAGTTAACCACAGTAATTTAGGCCAATATTATTTATATATTTATTTGAGGTCAGACACAAAGTTTATTTATAGTTTTATTCCCCCTTAAAAAATATATTAACACCACTTTCACAAAAACTTCTAACGAACATAGCTTCAAAATGGCCATTGACGAATCTAAACCATATGATTGAACATAACGGTAAACAAAATATTTACAATGATGCAGATACGCAGTTGATGAAAAAATTGTATTCAGTTAAATATTTCAAAATACGATAAAATAATAATAAAATCATTTATTGTATGTAAAAAACTGACAACAATTTTCTCTTTTCCAAGTAAATACGATGCCTGTATTAAAAGATATTGATGTATGCACTATATTACACAAAATCAGTAACGTTCCAAAACGAAAAATAAGTACTATTAATTATGTTTAAAATATTGTTTCGAGTTGGGTAAAAAGAAATTATTTAAAAAAATGAAATAGTATGAGAAAACTTAAGTTTACGTTATTTTAAATGTAATATATAACAGGTAATTAAAGATCTTTACATTTATAACAAAACTGTGATCTTTTACAAGTATTGGCAACCCAAAACCTAAACATATGATTTTTGAACTGTCATCCAGGTAAAAACCTATCGTGAACGGAATATACCAAAAAAGACCAATGTTTATTCTATAAATGAAACTCACATGTTCAAGCACAGAGTTTGTAGTAAAGGTAAAATTAAGTTCAGTCGTTTTGGGTTCTTTATTAATCTACAGCTTAAGATTTGTTTCGTGACCTCTATCACTTTTTTTATGACATCGGAAACTCTTGTCTTAATAGCTTCCACGCGTTCGCCTATTAACGAAGGTAATATAATTATAAATTGTGGAGTCCTTATTTAAAATTGGTAAATTTTAACATGATAGGCTTAATCCTTCAAATAAATGTGCTAGGGCCAATGTAACTCAAGGAAGATATATATATATATATATATATATACTTTTTATCACCACGTCTTACTACCGGTTCAGGTTGCATATGTGATAGTTGAATGATCTAAGGATGAGGAAGAAATCAAATTAGAGGTAATCTACGATAATCCATCTGCACTTGCTTGGAAGGAGAGTGGGAAACCATTTAGGGAAAAACAGCCTCAGTAGACACGATTGGGGTTCGAATCCCGATATCCCTGTCATCGACAGTCCAGTCTATTGTGATAGTGTTGCCTTAGACGAGGGATGGGCAAACTACGGCTCACGGGCCAAATATAGCCCACCGGTGTATTCATTCCGACCCACGGGATAAATAATTTAAATGTGTTGCTTTGAGAAGCAGGCTTTTTTAAACACAACAAAACTATTTTTATAAGACCATGACAAAATCAACATTTGCAACAGAGATAAATCTTGTAGAAAAATACATGGTATTTTTTGCATCCTCATTTTCATTCAAACAATAATTGTTTTCAACCATGAGACTTAGGAAAGTGATCTGTCTTCTCTTTTGAGTATCACCTCCTCACAGTTTAACCCAAATTATAAAACAATGCTGGAAGCTCATGTACAGTTCACTCATCTCGCACCCTATCATATAAATCTTCTGAATGAACTTAAAAACATATCAAGCCACAAAGGTATTTATGATTGCTATACCTTCTCAATGTATTTAAACTTATTCATGTCAGTATATCAGTGTATATACATTTTTAAATGAAATTTGAGAAAAATTAATGAATACAAATTTTAGCCCGCCATTATTTTTTTATCTTGGCCTATCTCAAAGTAAGTTTCCACATCCCCACCTTATACCATTCGGCCACTGAAGAAGATGAATAATAATTATAGTGTTTAATAATTTGGACATAACTTAGGAATCATTGAATAAATACGTAACAAAAGGTAACTCTAGATTTGTAGATTTGCACAGAAATGACAAAAATTCTAAACTTACTTTAGGCTACTACAAACCTGGTGACTTTCATAGTAAATAAATATGACTTGGTCGATTCTTTGCCTAAGTACGAGTATGACTCGTTTAGAATCAATTATTGCAACTATTAAGATCAGAGCACAGATTTTGATTACCTAAAATTTATTAAAAAATTCTAAAAATTCTAAAATAATTACTTTAAATTAAAAAAAATAATCTAAAAATATGAACAAATTATCTTAATAAATGCACACGACTAAATCAAACACTCACTTTACAAATGTAAAATGCAATGAAAAGCCTTTAACAACTAAACTCTTGCAATCTGATAAATATAATATAATATTTACAAATAATTGGTTCAGAACTACTACCTACCCCCTCCCAACGCAATCCTCTCCACCCTCGTCACAGTGTCTCACCAGGAATGTGTATTTATTACAACCAGA
This sequence comes from Timema monikensis, assembly GCA_902151445.1. Taxonomy (NCBI): domain Eukaryota; kingdom Metazoa; phylum Arthropoda; class Insecta; order Phasmatodea; family Timematidae; genus Timema; species Timema monikensis. The sequence continues at coordinate 55,134 of CABFVZ010001257.1, forward strand.
CAATCAAAGAGGATACAAATTTCATTGACTACATTATCTTATCATTCCGGCAGTTGTCCATGGAAAATATCTATGTTTGAGCATTGATGAATTTATAAAACATCGATAGTAATTTAAAAAAAAAACTTATTCAACATGAATGCCTTAAAATTACTCGAAAATCCCTTTAAAAATGCCTAAAACTGACGTAAGCCATGAAAATATGACTTCAAATCCCAAAATAACCAAGAATGACCTATAAAATATACATTTTTACAACAAGGGGTTCATGAACAGAGTTTATATACTTATTAGCATTGTATGTGACGAAAAAAAAAGTATGGCATTATAAAAATCCGGGCTCTGGTTATGATTATTATCAAAACTAAATTAAAAGGCTCTCTTTGAGTTCCTGAAATTCCTCTTCTCCTCTACCCAGCATCACAGCTTGTGCCATCTGAATGTTCTCTCAGTATTGAAGTTGACAAGAGCAGTTGAATATGTCTGGTTCTGTACCAACCTACATCTCGCAACTGTCTGCCACTATACAACTTGACAACATTGTTTAGCAACTGTTGTTGCTCGTATTAGATGCCCCCCCCCCCCTTACTTATGTCAAGACAGATTTGGTCGGGATCTACTCTGAGACGGGATAAACTCCACACAACTTGAACCAGACTTTGTTGTCGACAAACTTGAGTCTTGATTTTCAGGACTTGGAAGGTGAAAACTATTACCAGTAGTGTATCCCAAGGGGAAGGGGGGGGGGATTTCAGAAGGGAGCTAGACCCCCTCTCCTTCCACCAATAGTCTGCTGGCGCCCTAAAAACGAGGATTTTTCCGTAAAAAAATAAACCCTCATCCAGAATGGTTTTATTTTCCGCCACATCTTAGTATCGAATTAATTAATAACTCTATTGCAATAAGATTGAGGAAGGTTGAATTTTAGAGTAAATGTACCCGTACCCGAATTTGCTTTGGAGGGAGAGTGAAAACCATGTTGGGTGGGGGAGGGGGAGGGGGAAATTTGGTAAACTTACACCCAAACATGTATTCGAACTCTGATCTCCCCATCATCAGCAATCCAGTCTAACACGAGAGTGATGCCTTAGACCATGCAACCACTGATGCTGGTTACTTCCCTACTTAGGGAAGTTTTATAGTCAGACTTAGTACGCCCCAAGTATGGCTTCATACTAAGTATAGGACAACACCTGCCGGGAATCCGTTTTACTACCATTATAATATTTGGACATTCGGTTATTAACAAAATACTATCGTTATTTAAATAGTAGAAATCATATTTCTTGATCATCCTGTACGGACAATGAAGGCAGGGCGTGGCGCTTCCTGGGTGACTCACTCCAGAGATAGGGAAATGAAGGTGTCTTTGAGACTACGGTGATGTGAAGATGATTGATTCAGACTCGTAACAAAACGTCACGAAAATAACCGAGAAACTTTGCGTCGTTCAAAGGCGGGACCAGAGAAACATTTGTAGGCTTTTTAAGCGACGGACGGCTTGATTGATTTCAACGCTCCTTCCTCAATGTTTTCTCAGCGGTTGGCGGTGGCGGCATTGCTCACCATCAGGGAAAGATAAACAAACCTTTCACATGGACGGTCCAGCGCGCGTTTTCAGTTGTAACTCTGCTCTCTTGGCGCAATGTCATGTCTGAGGACGAAGCCGGGAGCTGGGAAATTGATACCAAGACTTCGATTTGTGACGTGTGTGACGTAACACTTTAGGTGGATGTTTAATAAATATCAGGTTAAACCCACCCTCAGACAACCGCATACTGTTTCGTGGGTGAACCCAAACCCGTCTTTGTTTTTTTCTTTGTTGTATCCTTCGGTGTAATATTACGTTACAATTGCATGTTCTCTATTCACCCCCATTGCGTGGACACACTAGCAAGCTACTGACTGCGCTGTGCTGGAGCTTTATATATATTATTTTATTACTATTATTATTATTATTATTATTATTATTCACTCATACGTCAACAAACCGCACGATAGAAATCGCTCGTTTGAAAAGACTCATTAATCAAAACGCGGGGTAGACTTAAAAAAAAATCAGTTTTCTCCCTGGCGTATTCGATGTAACGTCATTTCAAAACCATTCGGGCTGGAGTGTAATATTACATCTTTACCGCAATAAATGCAAAAAAAAAAAATGAATAAAAAATATTAAACTCAACTCGCTTTCTCTTCCGGGCCTCTTGGAACATAACTCTCCCGCTGACAAAGCCAAACGGAAGTTGTAAAGCATCGAACCCGGTGCTCTAGGAGTGTGAACTGAAGCAGTTTGTTTGCAAGCCCGTTTTTCCTCTGTGGGCCGGGATGTTCCGGTTATTGGTCTGCGCGGGTTGTTCCCCCCCACCCCCCACCCCTTCTACCGCCCTGCTTGTTCGTGCTGCCGTTGTCGGGGGAAAACAGTTGCGACTCAGATGCGCCATAAAGACTTGAATCGAAATTTAAATATGCATACAAAGGGTTCCAAATTGCACTCGTAAAGAGAGTTGGAACCGGAGGATATTAAATGGGTTTAAACATTCATCAAGGTACAGTTCATTTCTCTTAAGAAAAGCCTTATCTGACAGCTAGTAAAAAAATTATTTCTACTTTCACGCGTTCATACGTCAAGTCATATGACCAGCAGCTGTTACTCTTGATCTGTATATTATCATTACATATAAAATAACACATATTTTTAGCGCCGTGTCTCACCATTCAGGCTATAAGCATATATATGTAGGCCTAATAATTACACTCATGGGCTAAGGATGAGGAAGGTTGAATTTAAAGTAGGAGGACCCGCGTTTGCGTGAAAGGAGTGGAACACCATTTTGGAAAAACCACCCTCAGTACACCCGACCGGGACTCGAACCCCGATCGCCCTGTCATCGCCAGTCTAGTCTAACATGAGAGTGACGCTTAAAGACCATCCGGTCACCGAAGCAGGTATGAGAAAGGTTAAATTGAGAGGAATGGTATGCTCATATGCATGTAGGGAGAGTGAGAAACTCTTTAGTATAATTTCAATAATATTAATTATAGTTGTAGTAAGGAATAATATGAATTTACAATATAAGGAACGTACTCGGATGTTACAATTACTTAAATTGATTGGTATAACTACTTTGGTCAATTAAAACAAAATAAAATAAACAAGACAGGAAAATAATTTATTTTAGGAAAAACCTAATTTATTATGAGTTGAGTCAATTAAAACATGTACATTAACATTTCTAAAAAATCATCAATGAGATTGTTACAATAATAATGTTCTGAAATTATAAATTAGCAGAAAACAAGGAAAGAATAATAATCTGTGATGATAAAATATTTTTAGTAATAACAAGTTATAGGATTAGCTGATAAACAAAATGAATAGTGGAAATTGGAGTTATTAATACAATACAAACGTTAAAGACTATTAAAAATTTGAATAACTTTGAAATCAAAATTATATGTTATATGAAAGGCATGACATATCAAAAGTAAATTGGTATGACATCAATAATGAACTTATTATTTGAATAATTAAATATACTAGTAAATAGTTTGAAAACAAGTTGACAAGGAAGGCATGTTCAGTAATGTTTAAAGTGTTTAACAAGTGACAGTAGAAAGATGATTAATAGAAAGGTTAATTAGTTCAATAGGCTATTATTCATGTACCTTACACATGTAAAAAAGATACAATTAACAGTATAAAATATCAACATGAAACATATTAAAATTAATATTAAGACATAACAATAACTTCTTTCACAACATTATTAAAATAAGTGTAAACGATATAATGTTACAAACTTGTTATTGTTTATAAAATTTGTTTGTGTTAATTATCGAGACAATAAATTAATTTAGAAGATTTAGCGGAAATAAACTGATGTGTGTCATCCAGGTTTTACTTGAATTCTGTTATGATATATTATAAATACAGGATTGATTACTATGAAAGAAGTGTAACAAAAAATAAAAATTGATATTTGAAAAGTTTGTAATAAAGTAACGTTCCTTATCTGTGTGGTTTTAATTCCTATACTTATATAGTGTTGTTAATCTTAGCTGGGTGACATGTTTCGGCGATTACGCCATCATCAGGTCTGAGACAAAACCAGTGCAAAAATATTAAATATTTAAGTCATGATTAAGAAACAATCTAAAAAGATTCTCATAAAAAATTATCATATTAGGATATAAAGAGATATTAACCAAAAACTGACATACTGCTTATTTATAATTTCAGAACATTATTATTGTAACAATTTCATTGATGACTTTTTAGAAATGTTATTGTACCTGTTTTAATTGACTTAATTAATGATAAATTAGGTTTTTCCTTAAATAAGTTGTCTAAGTTTTGAATATCACAGTCTGAATTATTTTTCCTCACTCGCCATAATTAATATTTTGTCACCAATAAATAAAAATTGATGTAACAAGTTATAATTAGTTTTCTTAAGATTTCATAATGACTACAATTTTTAGAGCCAAAAAATATTTATCTTTTACTATTGTAATGGTTTTGGGGAAGTCCCTTATTTGTGGAGGCCCTGAGGCCCTTGGGTGGTCGCCCCTGTCTTCCTGTATAGTGACCATCTCGTTACATCGACTAGTTTCAGTTAAAGTGCGGTAGTATCCTTTTTGATTCAAACTTTAAAAAAAGAAGAAAACAAACATCATCACTTGCATATTTTAAAGTAAGCATACTTCTAAAGGCTTTGTTTAGGTTCCATGTTGACCATTAACTGCTGGCTTTGTGGAAGATCTAGAACAGGGAACAAAACCAATGACCTTATAAAAGTCCCTCGATCAAAATTTCTTCACTCAACCGGTTTTTCTCTTTCTCTACAGCTTATATCTATGCCTTAAAATCAACCTTCCTCAAATACTTATGTCTTAACGCATCTGTGATAAAATATAGAATAGATCAAATGTATATTTTCACAATAAACTCTTTGACTTTTCTTATACCATTACCTATTATGACCAATAATAGTTATTTTGGCCACACGCAAAACATTATTTGTAATTACTCGATATATTTGCGAGGTTAGCAGATTCACCGACTTTTAATGATGATGTAGTTTTATTGCGTGATTGACTGAAAATTGCTACCATTTGCCGACCAGAATAATCCTACAAAGGACTTTTTTTTTCTTCTTACAGAAGTAACTCTAACAAAATGACTAAAGTTCGGAGAAATAAGGCGTTTCACTTAGCCCTAACAGTTGGCAGGGGTTTGGCCCATTATTCATCAGGTTCGGGGGGGGGGGG
>CABFVZ010001257.1:60422-79608 GCA_902151445.1 Timema monikensis
GGGGGGGGGGGTTTTCTAAAATTACACCCAAGTACGATCAGAGTCCTTCCCTTTCCTTATTGACTTCCTTGGGCCGACTTGATCGTCTGTCTGTGGTCGGACCTGAGATTAGCATGAGAAAGCTTGAGGGCGTGGAACCTAGCAGGAGACACAAAGATTCTCGAGTGTTGAGATGAGAGGCATGATCTCCTGTGGTAAGGTCGAGTCGCAAGACTCAACCACAATTCTTTGCAGTTCTACATGTTAAAAACTACCCTTCTTTGCAATTAGAGATGTTAAAAACTACCCTTCTTTAAGATTCAAGATGCCAAAAACTAACCTTCTTTGAGATTATAGATGCCATAAACTACCCTTCTTTACAATTTTAGATACCAGAAACTACTGAAATTTTAAATGCGAGAAACTACCTTTTTTTGAGATTATAGATGACAGAAATACCCTTATTTGCGATTCTAGATGCCCTAAACTGACCTTACTTGAAATTCTAGATGACACCAACCATTCCTCTTTGAGATTTTGTAATTCAAAAGCTACCCTTCTTACGATTATAAATGTAAAAAACTATCCTTCTTTGTGATTATAAATGCCAGAAACTATATCCTTCTTTGAGATTATAAATGCAAGAAAATACCCTTCTTTGGGATTCTGGATGAGAGAAAACCACCCTTCTTTGAGATTATAGTTGCCAGCAACTACCCTTATTTGCGATTTTAAATACCAGAACCTATTCTTTTTTGGGATTAAATATTTCAGCATCTACCCTTCATTACAATCATAAATACAAGAAACTAACCTTCTTTATTGTTCTAGATGCTACTAGGTAGCCCTAAAATAATAACTTAATGTTAAAAAAATTGACCGCTAAAAAGTAGGTTTATATTTTTTTTTTAAGGCTCTTCTTAAGAAAATTTTACTGTACATTTAACTTCGAATAGGTTTCTATAGTAATTTTAATGCGATAAGTAACAGTTGGTAAAAAAAACACATCTCGTGGAATGTGTTCCTCTCGTTGACGCCGGCAGATATTGTCCGGTCGAGAGCAATGGTGGCTCTAAGAGTCGTGAGAGGGAGGGAGGGAGTCATGCTAGGTGGAGCGGAATACCCCCTACCACTCTCCTAGAGGTCACGGTCGGACCTTTCCTTGTGCAGTGTGGACATAGTTCACATTATCTAGCTCACTGGAATGAGCGCTTCATTTATATAAATCAATAGTTGGTGAGCTACACATCTCTAGATCCCAATCTACATTCTCTAGGCCAGTGGTATTCAGCCTGGGGTACGTAAAGTTTAAAAATAGTATTGTGTATGTGTATAAACAGAAGGATGGAGATGTAGAATGCTGGGGAAAGGCCGCAATGGAGGACAAGAAAGAGATGGAAAGAGCAGAAAACAGAAGTAAGAGAATAAGAATGGTGGAAGGAAAGAGGAAGATAAAGGCATTTTATTAGACTGACCCGTTCACAGGCTGGAAACACTTGGTGATGGGGAATTTTTTCTTTCTTTAGCACCGCGTCTTACTACCCGTTCGGGTTATACGCTTAGTATTAATTACGCTAATAGTTTTTGGGTTTAGGAAGGTTGTATTAAAGGAAGTGTACCCGAATTTGCGTGGAGGGAGAGTGGCAAAACCATTTTGGAAAACTATCCTCAGTACACCTGATTGAGATTAGAACCTCGATCTCCCCTTCATCGGCAATCTAGCCTACTGTGAGAGTAGCGCTTTAGACCACGCGGCCACCGAAGCGGGTGTGATGATGATGATGATGATAATAATATGCACATACATATTTCTCATTTAGAACTTATTATTTAAATCCAATATGATAATATGCGCTTTCGTTCAATTGTAGTTGTACTATTGGCGGCAAAACGCCAACTATTATGTCGAAGGTGGCTGCGTTATCTGATTGATCGTAATCTTAATTGATCACACACTTGTAACCGATGATTTTCACACGTCCATCATAGACTCTGCCTTTACATATGGGTGAAGAACGACCCTGGGAATGGGATAACTTCTGGATAGCTCAGTGGTCAGAGCATTGGCGTACTAAGCCAAAGGCCCCAAGATCAATTCCTGTGCCCAGATGCCATTTTTCAACTGAAAGAATATCCATTATTTTGTATGTAATTTATTTTATATCTAGATTATAGAAGATGTACAGGTTGATTCGCTCGCTAGAGGTTCCAAACATTTGTCAAATCAATCGAGCTACGGCGACCTTTCCTTATTAAGTACGCATAGTTTTTTTTAACTAACCGTTACAACATAAGTATAGCCGGGTTTATAAATCATTCAACTGATATGAACTAACAAACTATAAATAAATAAAGATTATATTGATCAAGGTTTGGGGCCTCTAGCGAGCGAATCATCCTGTATAGCTTGCAATAAGCCTCACAACTTTAGAATTACAAAGTTGAAGATAAATTATTTCTGGGGGTACGGGGTGTTGAATACCACTGATATAAACAATAATTCGAGAATGACTGACCTATTAAAACCAGACCCATTAACTGTGAACAGTTGTGTGGCGTGATGATCATGATGATATAAATCAGTATTTTAGTAACAACTCAATCTCCCCCGCCCCCCCCCCACTCTCCACAACGTTTCGTTTCCTCGACTTGATCGCTAACTTCTTAATGAAGATTGTAACCATGTTGGAAGAAGTAATGCCCCCTGAAACACCCGCCATTAAACCCGCCGTTAACTGTCTCGGGGCAAGTTTAACTTAGACGTGGTCGTGTAGTACATACACCTCTGCGTGAATTATGACCACTAAATGTCTTGATGAGCTGTAAAATAAGTGTAAACAGGAGCGGTGTTGAGCGCTGGAAATTGACACACCAGTTCGTTATATATATTCATGTTTTTTAAGGTGCGGGAAAGTTAATAGGGGGGCCGGAAATTCTAGCATTTCACTTGAAAACCCGCTTATAGTGGTCAAAGGTGACCTGGCGGTCTAGGGGTAAGGTGTCAGACTTCTGTGCTGGAGGTCCGGGGTTCAATCCTCAGCTCCGGCACAGGTTTATCTGATTACCAAACCCTTCCTTCATCTCTGACAAGTCGTATATTAATCACAACTTGTGAATGTGAGGAATGCCAGGCCTCCACTGTGGTTCGGATTCCACGTTAAACTGTAGGTCCTTCATTTCATCTACACAATCACCCTACCATTACACATTAGTGTAAGTGCGTATAACCCGAACGGGTAGTAAGACGCGGTGACAAAAATAATTACTAAGGGTGTTTTTCCTTGGATGATTTTCCCATGATTTCATCGCGCAAATTCCGGTACATTTCCTATATATTCTACCTTCCACATTCATACTTCATTGGTGCAGGCACGCGCATCGGTGGCCGCATTGTTTAAGGAGTTGCTCTTGCAATAGACTGGAGTGTCGATGACAGAAAGATTGAAGTTCGAATCACGGTTGGGTCTACAGAGGTTGTTTTTCTTAAATAGTTTTTTTATCTCAGCGCAAATTCGGGTACAATTTCTATAAATTCAACCTTCCTTATTCCTAATTCACTAACGTAATTAGTACATGTATATGTAACCTTGGGAGAAATAAACTAAAAATCAAATTGGGTTGGCTTGAGGAAGGTAGAATTTAGAGGAAAGGTACCCGCATATTTGAGGTAGACATTTGGTAAACCATTTGTAATATGAAAAATACCTTAATTACCGCCGGAGTGGATCCATACTCCAACCTCCCTGTCACCGACCAACCAGATGACCTTGACGTTTAATCCATGTGCCCAACGATGTGATTCATCCTCTTAGTATTGCCATATTGTAATAATAATAATAATAATAATAACGATTATGATCCTTCGTGTAAAGGATGTATCGCATTTGGTTGAGTGATGTAAAATCGTTACGTTATGACATTCAACCTTTTGCAGTAATGAAACTTTTCCGATCCAGTGGAAGGAAAAATATCTGATTACATATCAAAAGAAACAGAATAGTTCTACACATGTGTTCATGAAATACAAAAAATATGGGGGGGGAAAATATTTTCTTCCAGGCCGAGCGAGAAAGAGAAGGGAATTTTCAATATCTGTGTGCTGTCTTCACTTGATCGATTGTGCCAGTTTGCAGGGACAGTCCGTATAGTCCGGGTACAAAAATAATAACACGAATTTTTTTTATCATAATATGCAAATACAAATTAAATATTTAAAAAAATAATTAAATGTATTTATTTTATCTTGGTATGCACGTGTACAAAGGAGTTGACCTCGTTTTGTCTGGTTTGTCAGTGACGAGGAGGTTAGGATTCGAAATCCGGCTCATATGTTTTGAGGGTGATTTTCCCTAGTTGTTTCTTTTCTAATCTATTCACGCAAGTGTGAGTGCATTTCCTCGTAACTTTACTCATCACACGAAGTATGGAAAAGAGGAGGTGGAAGTGGGGAATGAGAAGTTATAATTTTTACCACCTATTTTATTCATCCAATATTAAAAACTTGTAATTAGCATAATGTATAGTGAGAGACTTAATTACAAAATAGAGCTTCCCTTATTTATTAAATTTTTTATTTACTTAGCACCCGTTCAGGTTATACGATATATATAACTGCATTAATTCAACATTGCAAACAAGCTCATTGCTAACATATTTGATTACCATCTTTTAAATTTTACCTGGCCTTAACTTGAAATATTAAGAAACAAACATTATTATTGTTTTTATAATTTACACACCAATAATATTAAGGCCACTTCACATGTAAAAAGATGGGTGAAACTTGACTTCATTTTTTTTTAATATGATGTTTCATAACTGCAAGAACGTAGAAATGGGGGTTCGGGACCCCTCTTGAATTTGATGGACCCTCAGGGGATACACAAATACGTACAAAAACTTGTAGTTACTTAAGGTGCGGCCGAAGGGAGTGAAAGTATGTTTACAGTTTTTATATAATGGAAATTTGTTGGCCAAAATAAATCAAATATGTATCTAGTAGAAACACAGAGCTTAGTTTTCTGCACATGCTAATATTAACAGATCTTGAAAATCTGTCAAGAGTGTCCTGGAATTTTGTCAAAACCTTTTTTCTTTATTTAAAAGGTTTTGACAAAATTCCCGGACACCCTTGACCGATTTTCAAGATCTCTTAATATTAGCATGTGCAGACAACTAAGTTTTATGTTGCTACTGGAGAAATATTTGATTTATTTTGGCTAAAGAAATGTAATACTATAAAAACTGTAAAATTACTCGCGCTTCCTTCTGCCGCACCTTAAGTTATAGTAAAATGTTATATTGGACCACCCCTTGTAAAAATTAGGTTTATACGCCCTTTACTATTAAACGAATATCATTTGTTCGAAAATGAGTAAATATCGATCGCCTGATTGCATCTAATCTTGCTGAATACGTTTCATTAAAGATTAACATTGCTAGTAGCATACAACCTGAACGGGTAGTAAGACGTGGAGAGATAAAACAACCATTGTTACTATGGATATAGATGCTCATAATTATATTTGGGGTAAAATACAAAGTATACGTGTTTTACACGGGGTGTGCGTGCACTCCCCAATGTATATAAAAAAAAGAGGTTTTTGTGATTTAATTTTAACGCATTATATTATTCTCTTTGCGTTTTGAAACGCAGATCGTATGTATTACCCGTTTTTCTCCGACTTGAGTAACACGGAATGTTGTATAAATGAATTTACACAAAACCATCGTTATTTCGGAGCACGTGATTTAGCTAAAGAACAAACTAAAAGATCCAATGAGTCAACATTACTTTGATCCACTCATAATCTTGTACATTGAACTGGGAATTGGTCTCGTCAGTTGATTACGATGATTTATTTCTTAAAATCCATGCCTCAGTTGAATGAGATTATAACCAAAAGAGTTTTTAATCTTAGAAATGATTGATCTTTAGTGATTTGCTTCTTGGGTCCTGCCAAGATTGTTTTGTTGTTGTTGTTGTTGTTGAAAGGGGGTAGTAGGATCATAGGGGTGGAGATTGAGGGTTATACCTGAGGTGGGTCATAGTAAAGCCATGTCATGAACACAGTGGTGTTTGTTGATAGTTTTTAAAATGAAGACAAAACATCTTGTACAAATTACGCAATGCCCATGCCAGATATTCAATAACTGTATGATATTACCACGTGTAGAAAGTTAAAACCAAACGTATCTACTGGAATAATATTTTTTTTTATTGTTGGCCAAAAAGTATTCTGTTATTAAAACTTTAAACATACTGAATTTAACTCGCGCTCCCCTTTTTATCCCAACTTGAAAACTTTTTAAACAAAATTAGGGTCGTATGGGTAGGTATTTTTTCAAATCATTGGTGTTAGTGTCTCACTAAGCCATCAATTCTTTTGATGTCATGTGGTCGCGTGTTCCTACCTTTATGTGTAGCAAGTGTACCTTTTCTTGCCCGCCCCCCTTCCCCCCCTCACTCTCCGCTACAGTTCCTGCCCACAAGGGCGAGCCCAGACTGGGACCTTTGAAAGGTTTCCCGCGTGGTCGAACACATCACAAGGCTTATCCCCCACCTCACCCACCCTTACTTTCAAATACCGAGTCTTAGCCCCACCCCTCCCCCCATCTCCTCTGCTCCTGATCAATACTGCAACACGCAAGTGCGATTAAAGTGGGGGAGATGTTTTCACGAAATATAGTTTTCAAGGACTGAACTCACAAGTTCTATGTTTTTAACTTTGTTTTGTATATTTTATTTAGTAAGATCATCTCAGGAGTCTTTCTTGACCTTGGTGCAATTGGTATCGCATCTTTATACTTAGCTAGGGATCATAAGTTTGATTCCCCGACATAGCCGAAGCTTTTTATCATTGATGAAATTGGGGCTTCCCCTTTCTTTATGATGGATTGACGACCGTGACACTGGTTGTTGTGTCTGTTGTAGAGTTAGGTTAGCTTATAAGTCGCGTGACAATAGTATCTATTGGATCATAAATGTACACTTTTATTACCATGAAAGATAGTAGTCCGACCCTGATTGATTACACTATGAACCGATCTTATAAGCTACACCACAGTGAGACCAAGCAAGGCATTAGTCTTACCTTGACTGATTACACTATGACCCTATTTTATAAGCTACACCATAGTGAGACCAAGCAAGGCATTAGTCTTACCTTGACTGATTACACTATGACCCTATCTTATAAGCTACACCATAGTGAGACCAAGCAAGGCATTAGTCTTACCTTGACTGATTACACTATGACCCTATCTTATAAGCTGCGCCATAGTTGAACCCAAGCAAGGCATTAGTCTTACCTTGACTGATTACAGTTTGACCCTATCTTATAAGCTGCGCCATAGTTGAACCCAAGCAAGGCATTAGTCTTACCTTGACTGATTACACTATGACCCTATCTTATAAGCTACACCATAGTGAGACCAAGCAAGGCATCAGTCTTACCTTGACTGATTACATTATGATCCTATTTTATAAGCTACGCCATAGTGAGACCAAGCAAGGCAGCAATCTTACCTTGACTGATTACACTATGATTCTATTTTATAAGCTACACCATAGTGGAACCAGGCAAGGCAGAAGTTTAACCTTGACTGATTACACTATTGCCCTATTTTATAAGTGTTGCTATAGTGGAAAAGTGTAAGGCAAGCTTGCTGCCTTTCGGAGTTAACGAAGGGGACACATCGTGACAATTGTCGTAATAGGACTTTTGTCCCTGACTGACTTTTCCTCAGATTTGTAAATTAAATTAAAACAATTTAAAACTTATATGTATTAAATCATTTTAATAAACTCTGTCACTAAACAGTTTAAATGTAAAATCGGGCAACCATGCACATCATTATAACCAGCGACGAGTATTTCTCACGCATCCCGACTTTAACTTTCTTAACTTTTGACTGTTAACTGTACGTAGGCTAGTTCACTACATTTATGTACGGTATTCTATCACTATCATTATAAATGTCTACATTTCATAGACCTAGATTACTAACACTGTCCAGTAGCGTAAGCTCTTACAGACAGTGATACATGTCGGATTCTGTATTACAATTCACAAATGGAGTATTCCTGCTACTCTGATATCCAGGCTAGTGTTGTAACAGTCACAAAAAAGGGTACTGTCTCGTAAAGTTCATGAACCACTCTACATGCATCTAGTATTTACATCTTCTACGTATCACTATTCTCCAAAGTAGCTACAGTAGCCCCATGGCTTCTTTGGTGCTGACTGACAGCTCACAACTGATAGATAAAAGCTTCAAAAAGTTACTAGACCAAATTATGTATCCCTACGCCGAACCACATGATCTGCAAAAACATATGTTTAGCAACTGTCACTTCTGACGGTTATTATACCTAAATGTTGACTGTCAGAATTCAGCTGTGAGCTGTCATTCAGCACCAAAGAAGCCATGAGGCTACTGTAGTAGCAGTAGCTTGTATGACCAGTGACGTCACCCGAGCCAGAGATCTGTCGTGTTCACTACTATCATATCATTTACCCTTTGACAAAAGGGAAACAAAACTGAGCAAAAGGGGTACGTATCAACCAAAAAGGGAACATAATTGAGTAAAAAATGTGCGTGTTCGACCAAAAAGGGTACAAAACCTACCAAAAGGAGTGCGTATCAACCAAAAAGGGGACATAATTGAGTAAAAAATGTGCGTGTTCGACCAAAAAGGGTACAAAACCTACCAAAAGGAGTGCGTATCGACCAAAAGGGGAACAAAACCGAGCAAAAGTAATATGTATCGCGAAAAAGTGAACAAAACTGAGCCAAGAAAAATTTAATTGAACGAGGCAGCAGACATTCAAAAGTAGTTAAAGAATTTGTTAGGATCACACAAAATTTCATTAAAGAGTAAACAAAAAGTTCCCCTTTTATCACGCAAACTAACAATAGGATGAATCTAATATTTATTTCATTGTTGTTTTCTTCCTTGACTTTATTTTTAGTACAATATTCAAAATTGCAGTTGCGTTGACACTGTCCATTTGAAAAGAGCATAGAAAAGTTTCCGAAACAGGAGCTCGGTAGCAAAGCGAGTGATCGAGCGAAGAGAAAAAATATATCAGGCCTATTATTTGATAATGTATCGGCCATGCGACTACGTATCTCGGTATCCTCGATTCAAGTATCGCGATACACATATCTCCGTGTGAAACAACTGTTGGAAGCTTGATAGGGTGGTTGCCATTTAAATTTAATACTTCATTGTATTTAAATGGTAACTACCTTCTTAGTGACTCTTATTAGAGTAGCTGTCTGCAAAAATGAAATAAAAAAACGTTATTTTACCTAAATGCATCAAGCTTACCTTGCTTGTTTCCACTATGCCGCAGCTTGTAAGATAGAGCCATAGCGGAATCTGTCAAGGTAAGACTGTAAGATTTCACTTTAAATTGAGTAAACTTTGTTTTGCGCACATATTTATACTCAGGATTATGGTTGTGTGGGTTATCCGGTTTTGCGTCTTAGCCGGGAGTTTTTTTCGGCTACGTATGAACAACGCCTGCGAGAAAATTTCGTATTTCCAGGGACCCTCGCTTTTGATATTGTACTGGCAAACATTACCGGATGTTGTTCAAAATAAACTTGTTGGTCGAGTGAAGTGTTAATTGTCAACGTGTTTGGAGTTTATGTTTTCTCTTAGATAGGATTATGAGTGTTTTTTTAATCATCAATGCAGCTATTCCCTTTCGTTAATCTGCATACTCTAGAGTATATTTCAAAGTTGAGTTGTGTATTTATTATTACTTGATAGCTTTATTTTAAACTTGTAGAGTCCAACTTTCATAATAAAGGGTTTATCCGACTGCTATAAAAGCTACTAGATCTACTTTCACGTTTTCATACGTCAAGTCATGTGATCTGCGGCTGTCATTTTTGATAGATATGATCAGGGCCCCTAAGTCGATGCCCTTAAAAACAAAATAAATATACTTAAAAAAATTGTATTAATGCTCTCAAAAACAAAAAATATGGACTTAAAAACTCTGTTTTTATATCCACAAAAATACAAAAAATGCTTTTAAGAAATAAAATCATACATATTTAATTAAAATTCATTTGTTCTACTTGTCCGTTTATGGTAATGGTTGTGGAATCTGGCAAAGGAAGAGATAAATAATAAATTGTACGGCCAATATACCTATTAATAAGAGCTTACTTACTTATTACTATTCTGTCAGAAAATATTAGGCTGTGTTCATTGTTGTTCATTGTCTGGCACTACTACACGACAAAATTAATGCTTCAAGTAAATGGAAATAATTAATTTTTGCGTTTAAAAAGTACTCGTTGAATGTAATGATTCAAAAAATGACAGAAAATGCACTATAAGAGTAAAAATAAGGAAGAAAACAATAAAAAAAAGTTACAAAATGGCATAAGATGTAAAATCCTTCAAATATGCAAACATATGCACAGTAAAAGTCATGTTTTCAAGATCATGGTGTCATAAAATGTGTTTTTTACACAAGTTTCCATTGCGTTTTACTTCACAGAAAAAAGTTGCATTGACTTAAACGTCGGGTTCTGGATATGACCACTACATATAAAATAATAATAATTAAATATTAAAATACCATCAATGCTAATGGCAAAAATATTTTTGTATTTTCTAAAATGTTTCTTCCAACCAGAATCTAAGTACACCTTGGTTAGATTTAAGCTCGAATATGCTAGTGATGCTTGGAAATCTATAAGCTTCACTGACTCTCTCAGAGTGAAAAGCGTTCTACCCAAATTGGTTGTCACTTTTTATGAAAAGTTCTTTTTTTAAAGCGATTTTATAATGATGATGATATAATTCGATACCTTTCAGGGCTCCACACTCCTCTCATTTAGAATTTATTGCAATGCCCCTAAAAAAAATTTCAACAGTAACATTGCTTGTAAATTTGGTGAACTTGACCTTATAATCATGTATCTTAGGTATATTTGAATCCAAATTTTATTTTCTATCAGTATTTCCTATATTTTACACTCTCTTAGCTTTTGAATAAGAAGCATCAAGTCCAGATTTCCCAAATTTGATTTTTATCATAACAGAGGAACAAACATTTAAGTTACTATCTAAGAAAAACATTTTTAGTAATTACTTAAATTTTAGACTTACCTTAGTTTATTAATAAAAACAGTATTTTTTTTTCAACGGTGATTTATTTCTCAATAATAATAATACTTTTTCTTCTTATATTTCATATATCTAATTTGCATTTTTATGTATATTTTTAACTAGGCCCCTAATTGATATTCACTCTCACGATCATTACTATCGTTTCTATTAATTTATATTTAATATTAAATTCAAGAATATTAATGTTTCTTTATGTATTTATTTCTATTCATTCTCGCATTCTTGTGATATTTTTCAATGCTAGATTATAACATGGCCTAATATCCATTAGGATTACACGCTAATGGAATAAGAAGATGTGTAAGATAGGGTTTTTATAATAAATTCACGTACATTTGCTTGAAGGGAGAGTGGAAAACCATTTAAGGAAAAAAACCTCTCAAACAATATACCTGACCAGTATTTAGAACCTTGATCTTTTCGTCATCGGCAGTCCCATTCTATTACGGGTGTAACGCGCTAGAAAATACGACCACTAAAACCAATAAATACATAGGGTATAATTACTATTATTTGAGGTATTAAACGCGCACACGCCCTACAAAATAATATGATTCTTTCTAGATTAGTTAAAACATATATTCCTCCGGACGTTAATTCATCACTCTAAAAGTCTCAATCTGGAATCGAGCCTGGGATTAATAGGCATGCACTCTACCGACTGAACTAAATTGTCGAACATCCCATATTTAAATCGTCCGCACCAGCTCCGAGAGAATAATATCTGTTAATTGTCACGGCATTCTCAAGTTGAAAGGACAAGTTTATTGGGTTTGTCTGGTTGTGAAAGCGCAAGGACCGAAGCTTGTTACAATCGGTACACTTTTTATTTTCACCCTTATCCTCCCCTAACTTCCCCTTGATCAGGGTCCCGACCCCTCCCATCAAACAGCACAGACGGGCGAAATATCCAATTTTGGCTTGTGGAAGCGGAGCTCAGGGGTTCCCGGCTGCTAAGCCAATCAACGAAGTCGTATCTAGCGTTAGATTGTTAGCGGAATGAGTGGAAAGGGGTGGGGCTCGAAGCCGCTTACGTACTGCGAGGTAATTAAATCCAATTAAAGCTGGTGGGTTTTCCAAATCTAGGGCGGGGGAGGAAAGGTAGTAAGTAGACTCCTGATTGCTCGAATAAAGACATAATGGGGACGGAAATCGAACCAGGAACGTGCCTTTCAAAGAAATAACGAAGTGTGTAGAGAACGCCACAGAGATATATATCTGTGAATGTTCTATTTACGGTGGCTTGGGGGTGAAGTCCCCCAACAGGAGGGTTGGCATAGAAATAATATTTTTTTAAACATTAAATCTCTCTTGAAACAATTTAATAATACTTAATATAAATGTGGTTGTAAATTCTATACATTTTATAAGGCTCTAATTAGTTAGATTAAGGTTCCAAAATATTTAATACGTTCCTAATGTGGGTAAGGGCTCTATTGTCTCTGCATAGTGCCGAAATCTGTTGGTTGCGGTCAAAACATTTTGAGAAGTTGATCCCGAATGCGCGTAGCTCCAAACACTTCTCAAAAAGTATTCGTGGGGGTTGTTATAATGAATATTGTTTTCTTTCAGAACAAACGTTTTTCGTCCAATCACTTTGAAGTGATTATTATAGCTACGTGGTAAGTTTTATTCTTGATTATTTGAGTTTGACTGATCTATACAAGATGTATATTTACAACCTAAAATCTAGAACCGCCTGAAATGTATGTGTGAATTTTTAAATAATGAACAACAAATTGACATTGATTTCTCTAATATTCAATACTTCTTTGTGCCAAATATTGAATATTCCATATTTGGATCACATTTAAAAAACAGTTAACTAATTCTATTTTTCCTTCTTAATCTATCATTGTTATTACATTATTATTAAATAATTTCTTCAGCAAGATTTTGACTAATTATAAGAGTGTATTTACATAGACTATAGTCTAGTTATTCTATTAGATGACTTTTCAACGTAAAATACATCCTTGGGATGATGCCAACATGAGCGCTGCTATATTAGCTAATCATTACAAAGAAATGGGCTTTCTAAAAGCCCAACAGACCTACCAAAGTCCAAGAAGAACTTTGTTTCGCTTGATTAAGCTTTTAACATCTGATTCAACACTTAGCATATAAGACGTTGTGTCAAAACCTTTGGGCCAACATTTCCTCCGAATCTAGACTTTTAGTTGGATAACCATGATTTGAAAATGGAGGGAAACTACTTTGGTCTATCTGTAGGAGACATTGGGAGGTTGGCATACCAATTATCTACTGCCATAATATTAATAATCCCTTTAACAAGGACAGCAAACGTTCAGATAGTGCAAAAGTAAAAACTGGGCTCATAAAAATTGTGCCGGAGATCCTAAAAAATATTTTGCTTGCTATAAATATTTTAAATAATTATTTGATTTACTAATTCTGATAATGTTTTAGATCAAATTTAAACTTATCCTTTCAACTTGAGAATGCTGTGACAATTAACAGATATTATTCTCTCGGAGCTGGTGCGGACGATTTAAATATGGGATAGTCGACAATTTAACTCAGTCGGTAGAGTGCATGTCTATTAATCCCAGGCTCGATTCCCGATTGAGACTTTTAGAGTGATGAATTAACGTCCGGAGGAATATATGTTTTAACTAATCTAGAAAGAATTATATTATTTTGTAGGGCGTGTGCACGTTTAATACCTCAAATAATAGTAATTATACCCTATGTATTTATTGGTTTTAGTGGTCGCATTTTCTAGCGCGTTACACCCGTAATAGAATGGGACTGCCGATGACGAAAAGATCAAGGTTCTAAATACCGGTCAGGTATATTGTTTGAGAGGGATTTTTCATTGAAAATACATGTAATTATTTTTAAAAGATGCCAATAAATTTTGATAGTGCCATTCTATATCAGGGCTATAGTGTGGCCAATATGTAATACTAGTAGAAAGTTAATTAATCACATAAGTAACATATTTATCCTTGTATGGTTGTAATAAAAATTGATTTTGCTATACAACACACAATAATCAATGCCACGTTTAATTTTGAGTAAAAAAAAAGTATATCAACACAAATTTTATCACAGAATTCAAAAAGTATTCCATATTCGGGAACTTTACTCTACTAACCTAGGGTGACCTGGTGGTCTAGAGGTAAGGTGTCAGACTTCTATGCTGGCGGCCGGGGTTCAATCCTTGGTCCCGGCACAGATTTATCTGATTACCAAACCCTTCCTTCACCTCTGACAAGACATCTTGTGAATGTGTGGAATGCCAGGCCTCCACCGTGGTTCGGATTCCACGTTAAACTGTAGGTCCTTCATTTCATCTCACAATCACCCTACCATTACATATTAGCGTAAGTGCGTATAACCCGAACGGGTAGTAAGACGCGGCGCTAATAATAATAATAATAATAATAATAATAATAATAATAATAATAATAATAATAACCTAGGCACTATGGAGAAATACATCACATTGTTGATAATTTTGGGAGGGGTTTGTAAACCCCTGTTCCCCCTGCGTTTCAGTCCTGAAACGCGATCCTTATAGATGGTTATTTATTCAGATAAATTATATTTTAAAACGTTTATCTAAAGAGAAGAAAGTGTCTCTTATAATAAAACTAATGGATTATGTTGATCATCAATCACTATTTATAATAACAAGGTTTTTACATCCATTACTGTTTCCAGTACGTTTTTTATTCAAGCCATATATTTTCCTTTACTGGTTAGCTAGGCCTGTCGTCGCTTCATATGCCTTATAATCTAACTAGAACAGACACAACATCCAGTCCCCAGTCGTCAGTTCATCACTGTGAAAGGGTAAACTCGTATCTTCATCATTGATACATTTTTGGCCATGCCGGGAATCGAACACAGGACTCTTAGTTTAGTAGACAGACACACTACCGACTGAGCTAAGGTGTCGGACAAAATGATAAGTAAAAGTTGAAACTTTTGTTTTTGTAAATATCTACACACGCATCTTTATTATATATTTAATTTCTTGGGAAAAGTGTAGTTTAATTTTAATGAAAGGTCATATTAGTTTTTTATTAGAGGACTGATTTCGACCCTACTTAAATATAAAATACTATCAGGATTGCGTGGTTACCCCTGGCAACACTTTCCTTTGCTTCAAGCAGACAGAAAAAAAATCTTCATTTTATTTCTTCAGACGCAGTTTTTAATTAATTTAAAAAAAATCAAAATTTTAAAATTCCTGCTTCAAGGTGCACATGTTTGTGCACAGGGGCTACTAATTTTAAAATTTCAGACCTTTGCGTGCGGTGTAGAAGATAGAAGAGTAGAAGATAGAAGAAGATAAATATAGAAGATATGTCACATTGTCTAACCAATGCATTCTTATATGACCGCCTTTGTTATCTAGTAGTCAGAGTTCCTGACTACAAATTCAAAGGTTCTGGTTTTGATCCCCGCTTTTTCAAATTTTCTGTGGAGCAGTGGGTTTGGAACGTGGTCAACTCAGCATCACGAGGACAAATGAAGAGCTATGGTACTTGAATAAAGAAAACGGCTCCCGTTTAGAAAACTGAAATTAACGGTTGCATGGTTCACTGTGCCGACCACATGGCACCCTTCGTCCGCATAATTTGGCACTATCTTCACCAACATATGGCGTCTTTATATTTGTGGGTAATATCTTGATGATTGATTTTTTAAATTTATAATTTAAAAAGAAAAAGCCTATAGCAATTTTGTTTAAAATATATAATGTCTGAAGAGTGTTTCAAATGATTATCAAAATGTTTGATTTTTTGAGGAAAACTTACTAGTAGGTAGTTTATTGATAAATTATTTTTGAGTGTTTTTGTGTTATACCATTTATTTGTATATATCTCGCGTATTACTACCCATCCGGGACACCTTATTAATCCTCTAGGATATCCTATTACCCGTCAGAGACTCCCTATATCCATTCGGAACAACCTTTTACCCGTCTGGGACACCCTACTTTTCATCTGGGACACTTGCCCATCCGGACCACCCTATTACCTAAACAAGAATCCCTATTACCTATCCGGGACACCCGCATATTTGCACTAATGTGGTTGTAACACGTACCCGCATTTGCGTGAAGACGAAGGAGGGGAACCTTATAGGAAAAAAACAACCTAGTTTCCCCCGACCGAGATTCGACTGCCTTCACGGACAATCCAACCTATCGCACGCGAGAGAGAGAGAGAGAGACACGCGATCCCCTAAGCGAGGTTTGTAGTTAACTAACCCCCTCCTCTTCTTGTCGGAAAGCAGGTGGATCTCGGAAGCACTTATCGTCTAACCCGGAGAGACGCTCTATGACAACTTAATCTCGGGAGCGTAACTGCGCTCTCGGCTGACGGACGGACGGAAATTCAGTCTCTGGTTACGTCACGCGTTGCTAGGAAACAGCACCCCGTGGCTCGTGAATGATTGATTCCACCCCCACCCCTTACCGGTCCGGGAATGACCAAGTTAGGGGCACGTGCCATACGTGGCTAGCTCACCCCTGGCAGCTTAGATGCATTAAAGTTGGGCCACGTATACCTGCTGTGACCTGCTTTCAAAAGGATATCGTTAATCCCTGATTACAGTTGGACTGTGAGCTCCTTCTTGGGAATTGTAAACAAGAGGTGCTGGTGTACTAACTCGGCTCCAGCTGGCGTGACGCTCCATTTAGGATGGTTGTAAAAGTTTTCTCAGACTGAGCGAAAAACAGCAAGTGATGGAATAGTAAAACAGAATGATAAACTTATCTAACATAACATAGCCTAACCTAACCTAGTCCAACCCAACCTAACCAAGCCTAGCCTAAAATAAGGTCAAAAATATGGTAGGGCTGAATTCATATCTACCCGCAGGTCTATTATTTGTTATAGTCGCCCTAGTCAGTAATCGTGACCCAACTAAGCTATGACGATAATCCTCATAGTCGGTGATTATGGCCCAACTAAGGTATGAACTCTTGGGACAAGGGATCCCATGGCCCAACTGTTATGCATTGGACAACTTTGTATAACTTTTCAAGAAAGAAACAAAAACAAGTCTTTATTTTTTTTTAAAAAGTAACTGTTATCCTTCTTTAAACTAAATTAACAATTTTTATCTTAGGGACAGTTACTTAATAAGCAATTAAGGTAGCTGCCATATCAATGTAAAATAACAGAGTCGGGAAATGAATGTTGTTACCCGGTGAATAAGTTGTTGATATGGCACCAGTTATCAAGAAAAGTGAAATAAAATTTGGGCTCTAAAATACAATAGTTTTACCGGCTGTCCTTTACGGTTGTGAGTCTTTTCTTACATGGCGAGAAGAAATTTAAGATAGGGATAAGTTGTAACTAAGCGAACTGAATAAAACTAGTGCACGATAGAAATATGATGTAATGAGGTAAACTGGATAGAGATAGCTCAAAATAGGGATAAGGTGTAATAAGCTGAACTGGATAAAACTAGTTCAAGATAGGGACAGGGTGAAATGAGGTTGACGAGTCTATAACTGGATCAAGATAGGATGTAATGAGGTGAACTGGATAGAGCTAGCTCAATATAGGGATAGGGTTTAATGAGGTTGACTGGATAATCTCATGCTATGGATAAGGGGTAATGAAGTTGATTGGATGAAACCAGCTAAACTAATAGGTATAGGGTCTAATGAAGTTGACAGAATAGAACTAACTCAAGAAAGGGACAGGGTTTAATGGGGTTGACTGGATAGAACTAGCTCAAGTTAGGGATAGGATATAATGAGGTTCATTTATAACAAAATAATCGTTTTCAGTTATTAAAACTAATTAGGAAAACATTAGAAATACCACGCGACAGCTTCTGTTCACATGTCCTTACGTATTAATATACTAAATAAGTAGTAGTAACTTTTATAACTATCAAATACGCTCCTTGTAGCCAGAATTCTACTCAATAATTCCTCATATACCACCAAGAAGACGGAGTAATCCCTCATATTGTATTACTTATTAAAATACCAGCTTTCTGCTACTCGCACCTTCCAGTGGAAGCCATAAAAATAAAACTTTTTCACAGCAATATAGTCAAAGGCCAGGCTAGAAACTAGAAGGTAATTGTGTGAATCTTTCACTGCATTAAGAAATCACAGCTTCTACTTCAAAAGCACGTAACGAATGTAGATTTTACACAGCCCGTACAAAGTGGTAAATCTTGCAGAAGGGGATGTTGTTAGATACACCCATCATTTAGTTGTGAGAAACGAAACTATTACGGTTGAAAATGACAGGTCAACGAGAAAAACCAAGAACTAGCTCAATTTGAGTTGAATTAAACAATCCAATTTGCACATCTGACAGCTATAAAAATTACTCGATCCATACCCTGACCTTCTTACTGAAGAAACACATTTGTAGCACCTTTCAGAAAATAAAAACACATTTTTTTAGGTTAATGTTGAAAAACTAGTAGGTACTATATTGTGTTATTTTATTGGCAACAAAGCGAGGTTCTTTTTATTTTTCCAGATTTTTGTTACGTGGTAACTATCAAACGGATGGATCATTTTTAACCAAATTTGGCTGGGACATTTTTGAACCTAGGTCGAACAACGTAGGATCTATGGTGGTTTTAGATCTGGCTATCCATTTCTGTAGGACGGCCACTCAAAAAGTTTTTCGTTTAGTAGCTCATCTCAAGTTATTTGAATTTAAAATTCTAACATTCTAAGCAATCGATAAAATACTTATGTAATTTTTTTTAAACAATTTTGACATAAATTGCGATACTGAAGTCTTAAGCCCCGTTAATCGTGGTTATTATCTACGGATATGACGTACTTTTGAATATAGTATTAATTTGTTTTCTGTCTAACTTGATAACTAAGGAAAAATATCAACTTCAAATCCAAGTATAAGTTATAAAATATATTATTTTCAACTTCAAATCCAAATGTCAGAATTTTAAACCCTATACCATAACCATATTAAAGTGGTTTTTTTTAAATTAACATCCCCCACCACCCCTTTCTCCCTTAGTTTTTACTCAACCTTACTTAACCTGGACATAACGTCATTTTGC
>CABFVZ010001257.1:79629-100490 GCA_902151445.1 Timema monikensis
CCCCCTTTTCCTCCTGGACAAAAAAGTGCCAGCTCCTCATAGAAAAAAATGGTAGGGAACTCTGCATGGACTTTCTCACTCCATTGT
Source organism: Timema monikensis (assembly GCA_902151445.1). Classification (NCBI taxonomy): domain Eukaryota; kingdom Metazoa; phylum Arthropoda; class Insecta; order Phasmatodea; family Timematidae; genus Timema; species Timema monikensis. The sequence goes on from CABFVZ010001257.1 coordinate 79,717, forward strand.
TTAAGATTTGAGATATTTACTCAAAACTTGTAATATAAGAGTATGTGAAACTAAACTATATATACTAGCAAATCCGAGCAAAAATTCCGTTATACTTACGTAAAAACATTTTTTGACTCCCGGTTTTAGATTTTATAATTTTATTTTTAAAGAATTAAAGCCCTTGTTTGTATATTTTGACCAAAAAAAATATATATTGGTCTTGGGTCCTCAAGGGTCAATACTTCGTATTAAAATTTCGACTTCAGGTTAAAATTTTCGACATTTTATAAGAGGTTGCACTTCTTATGGTTATCGCATTGCTATTAAATTCCTCATGAATTAATTTAGACCAATAAAGAGTCTAAAATTATAGAGATAGATCATTGCTTTACAAACCTTTTCCCTAAGAGGTTAAAGTTGAGAGACTTAATAACAATTACTTACTCTTTGTCTATCGCATTAGAGAATTATTGCGTTAAAACTTAAGTAGTATCTCTGTGCAACTAAAGCCCACGGAATTGTATTAATATATTTGCCAATATCTCAGAAACTATTGGTTTTATAAAAATATATTTAAAAAAAAGTTTGTTTTTATTTTTAATGGTACTACAATTTTGCAATGATGTCATTTAGTATCTCAAATAGTTGAGGAGATACGGAAATTTCCGCTTCTGTAAAGTTCCCTAAAATACATTTTCATGGGAAAATGAAAAAGCCATTTTATTTATAATCCTACTCGACGCCTGGATATGAATTGTAATCAAAATAGTTTGAGCCGATTTTGATACAATCGATTTTTCGCTCTTAAGGAAACTACCCTTAATTTTAGGGTTAGATATCAAATTTCAAAACCTCTCGGGGCAACTCTATGAAAACCTTAGATACACAGTTTTAGCTTGATCGGTAAAATAGTTTAAACTCTACTCCGAGGTACAGACAGACAAACGGATGGCAATCCAAAAAACACTTTCTTGGATTCGAGAGGGGGTAATAATGAAATATAGACATTCATCAAAATCTTGAGTTCACTTTTTTTTTTTACGATCACAATACTTTCTCTACCTGTAAGGTAGCAAGAAAGTAAAAGGAAAAACCAAAACCTTAGGGCTTATATATTAGAAAGTATCAATTGTTGATCTAAATTATAACTAAACAAAGACCCACTTCGGTGGCTGCATGGTCTAAAGCGCTACTCTCACAATAGACTAAACTCACGAAGACGGGGAGATTAAATTTTTATCCCGGTCGGGTGTGCTTGAGGGTGGTTTTCCCTAAATGATTTTCCACTCTCCTTCCACGCAAATATGGGTACACTTCCTCGGAATTCAACCTCCCTAATCCTTACCACATTAGCGTAATTAATACATCAGCGTATAATACGGACGGGCAGTAAGACGCGGTAATAAACTAAAATAAAGTGCTTAGTTAAACTAAGCCGTGAGATAGAAAAATAAAATAGTTTTATAAAAATCCAAAGGTCATCTGGTCAAAACTTTTTGGGGGTTGTGAAATTAAATGTACACATTTGTAGTAATTAGGTTTAAAATATTACAATTTTACGTATTTTCTTTAACCTTATTTGGGTTGTAACTTTGCGTGTTTGAGGAAATTTGTAATCACAATCTCAATAAAAGGCTGAAAAGGTAAAGTAAAATTAATGAGCGTTTTTTAATGAGCGTTTGATAATCAAAAACCAGGGGGCGTGGCTATTTGTGACAATATAAAACGAAGTATTTCGGTTGTTTAAACAAACTTAGATCGGTGAGCGCTATTCTTGGAACAGTTACTTGAATAAATGTAAATATTTCAAAGGATTAATTCTCTTGCCAAGAACGAAGACCTTACCGTAAGCGCTTTTAAAAAAAAAACCTTCATCTTCAAGCATTAATAATTCGTTTCTTTGGCTAGCCAAAACAATTTCATAGTGTATTTGTGTGTATTTTGAAACATTTGTTCATACAATATTTTTTAATACCCCTCTGATATAATCTAACACTATTTTAATCTAATATGAGCCTCATTCGGTGGTCGAATGGTTTAAGACGTCACTCTCGCAATAGAGTAGACTGTCGATGACCGGGAGAACATGGTTCAATTCTCTATCGGGTGTAATGAAAGTGTTTTTTTTACAAAATAAAGGTACATTTGCTATAAGTTCAACCTTTCTCATCCCTAACACATCATCGTAATTAGTATGTATGCGTACAACCCGAACGGGTAGTAAGACATAGTGCTAAAATAAAATTTAATATAATATGCAATTTACATCTAAATTATAATGTTAGACTCTTTGTTATATAGCTATGAAAAAAAAAATCAGAGTCATGCCTGGATATTTTACTTTTTTTTCGACCCCTCTGAGAAAGAAATATTGTGATTATCAAAAAAATTGAACTCAATATTTTGATAAATGTCGACGTTTCATGACCCCTTGAAACCTAAAAACGGATTTTCACGATGCCATCTGCCTGTGTGTCTGTATTTCGGCCTAGAGCCTAAACCATTTTACCTATAGGGCTGAAAATTGGTATAAGGTTTCCTCGAGGAATTTCTGGAAAATATATATCCAACCCTAAAATTAAGGGTGGCTTACTGAAGGTCAAAAAAAGATCAAATCTATTTTCTCAAACCCCACTTTAACGATTTTGATTACATTTTTATTCAGGCACTGTTTAACATTACAAACAAAATGAAAACTTTCATTTCCCCATAAAGACAAAAGCAGAAATTTCCAATTTTATTCATATTTCCCCAACTAATATACCAACTTATCTTTGTAAAATCTTAGTATTGTTAAAATTTAAAATATTTTAGCCTGGAATATAATATTAATTGATTGTTATGCTATTTAGTGGAAAGAGATGTTCCTCTTTTCTTATTGTGTCCATATAATTCCATTCTCTTTGCTGAGTGTTTCCACAACAATGTAAATTATTTTGTTTCACAAATCTTACGAGATTTAAGTAAATGGTTCTATTTTATTTTAAAAGTGAGAGAAAGTCTGTGCGGCGCACCATACCATTTATTTTAAGCATTTTTTTGAATACTTTATTTTTCTTACATGTTTTGGGTAATTAAGTGCTATAATTATTTTTGTAAGATTTCTATAAGTTATATATATACTATAAAGTATTTACAGGGAGGGGGGGGGGTTAAGAGAGGTTGAACCACCTACAAAAAGACTCCCCCTCCCTGCCCTTTCTCACCAAAATACGGCCCTGGATTGGACATCAATATTATTTATATGTCACGTATAATATTTTGAAATACGTCATGATGGTGGTATTTAATAAAACTTGAGCTTTCATTGTAAGCCCTTTAAAAGATAAACAAAAAACATTTTTTCAGTTAAACTTTTAAAGGTTTTGTACTTTTTGGTATACAAAAAAAATTTATTAAACCTAATACAAGTTTCCAATACAAAGTGGTTATTATATCAGCTGCTTTGATACCAATAGTGGTCATGCGGAGCAGGTGCTAGTCTCATATTATCCATAGTATGATCTTGGTGGGAAGAACAGTAAAATTTAGTTACTAAAGTTACTGAAACAATTTTAATATATTTATACATCCAGTCACGTTATCTGCAGTTGTCCCTTTTGATAGATATTATTAATACCGTCAGAATAACATAAATAATATAATAAAATGCTATCAATGTTGGCCGCAAAGAAATAAGTTTGAATTTTCTTAACTGTTCTTCCAAACAAATTCAGAGTATAGTTTTCCGGTGACGAGCTCAGGGGGATACTTTTTTTTTACCTAAAATTTTCGTACTCTTTCTATGCAAATGCCAGTACAGTTCTTCTAAAATTATAACTCCCTCCATCACCAGTGTAAATATGTGGAGTAGGGGGACACGTTATTTAATATCTTAATGCCCCCCTTCCTTACTTCCCCCCATCTATAATTTTCTCGCCTCTGTATTACATCCCCCAACATTTCGCGATCCCTATCGCCGACATATTAACTTCTAGTTCCCAGTAATTTAATAATAAAACACGTGAACATGTGTGTGTGTGCGTGCGTGTACGTGTGACACAATCGGTAATCGAGTTCGTGATGCGGGTGACGTGACAACATCGAGCAAACAAATGAACGCCGTGTCTGATCGTTGTCACGTGGTGCGCGAACATGCGTGTAGCGCGCACGCAATACCCCCCACCCCACCCCCGCCCCTTTTAACCCTACACACACCCTCGGCTCTATTTGTTTTTATAAAGGGGTAGGGGGGTAGTCCCCCTTGTAATCGAAGCTATGCATCACAATCAGCCCCTGGAGGTGTCATCGGGAGGGGATAATTGTCACGAGTAACCGGGTGCGCGCGCGCGCAATGCTCACGCTCTTGACATAACATCAGTATCGGCTTCACGCGTGACCAGTACGTTAAAATAAAACCCGGTTAACGGGCTCTAATCTCAACCTTAGATATATTCTAACACCGTAACCCGCATCGGGTGGTCTGCACGATCTACACGCCTCACCCTCGTGTTGGACTGGACCACCGGAGAGATCAGGGTTTAAATCCCGGTGGGGGTTATTGAGGGCTGGACCACGGCCTTTAGATGCTCAAAGCATTGAAATGATTATGTTGCATACCCACCCCTCCCCTATCCCCACGTGTAATTCAAAATAAAAACAATATTAAACCTTAGACTAAAATCTTATATTTCGAAGAGACACACAAAATATATGGCTTTTGAAATTAAAACTTTTTTTTTTTTNGATTTCAATCTGATACTCTTTTTGGAAATCAAATTCATTTAAAATACATTTCTCATTTGTTAGTGCCCTAAACACGTGCTTAGCCTGCTATGTGTTAAGGCCATTTGACAAGAAAGCCTCTCTTAGAATGAGAAACACCTTGTGAGGCTGTAATGTTGTGTCAGTGATTGTATCATAGGGTGGCAAAATATGGGGGGAGGGGGGTACAAGTGGTGGTGACCAGACAACAAGGACCTACTGTGCTAGAACGGGTGCACTCAAATTTCGGGAAAACCTGTAATCCCATTCAACTCCTAACCACTAACCTAACCTAATTTAACCTAGCCTAACTTAACCTAACCTCTATGTTCCATTTTGAACAAAGTCATTATGAATTTAATTCTTACTCCGCAGTTCGTGTAAGAGTATTACCGAACTCGGATGAATTGTTCTGCAATTCGTGTGCACCCGTATTAGTTGTTCCCCAATTCGTGTGCACCGGTTAGGGCTTATCTTACACGTTTGTAAACTCCTTAAAAAGGAACAGCCGCTTCGTTTCTCTTCATTTACCAAGACTTACAGTGTTCTATTTTTAATTTTTAATGCTGTAATTTTTGCACTGAAGTGTTTATAACTTTGATCTGACTCTCTCTCAAGGAGTTGTGATTCTAGTTCTCAAAAATACAAAGTATTCCTCGTTTTAAAACAATCTACATATGAAGCTAGTTGAAGCGCATCTACTATAATGAAAACTAGATTTATAAACTCGGTACCTATGTGTTTAGATAAAAATATATTTGAATGACTAAACACTTTAATTATAATAGTTTAAGTGGCAAATGCTTAAAGTTGCTTTATTTGTAGCTGTGTTGTTACCCCCGCGTACCATGGGCCTATATATCAGGATGGGCTTGGTGGGATGGGTAGGTAGGTATACCCTGATTTTGGTTGGAAGAACTTATTTCTTTGCGGCCAAAAGTGATAGCATTTTACTATAGTATTTGTGTTATTCTATCGGTATTAATACTATCTATCAAAAGGGACAACTGCAGATAACGTGACTAGATGTATAATTATATTAAAATTGTTTCAGTAACTTTAGTAACTAACTTTTACTGTTCTTCCCACCAATATCATACTATAGTGGCAAGAAATTGTAGGGTTTGTTTTAATCTTGTTTATTATTATTATTATTATTATTAGCACCACGTCTTACTACCCGTTCGGGTTATACGCACTTACGCCAATGTGTAATGGTAGGGTGATTGTGAGATGAAATGAAGGACCTACAGTTTAACGTGGAATCCGAACCACGGTGGGGGCCTGGCATTCCACACATTCACAAGATGTCTTGTCAGAGGTGAAGGAAGGGTTTGGTAATCAAATAAATCTGTGCCGGGACCGAGGATTGAACCCCGGACGCCAGCACAGAAGTCTGACACCTTACCCCTAGACTACCAGGTCACCAATCTTGTTTATTGAAATAGACTAATAACGCTACTAGTATATAATGTTATGTAGGACTTAGAATTAATCGAAAGAGCTTAGCAAAATGTACTTATATTATCAATGTCACTACTTGGCAGTCCGTGCTCTGACCTATCTTCGGTGTTATAACTATAACTGGTGTCTAACATCATATCGTCCGGCACTGCGCTGTTGTTTTCTAGCTCTGACCTACAAGATGGGTTAGGGCGTCCCTCTCCGCACAGAACAGTGACTCAAACTGTAGGATATTCTCACCATAAGTTGATTAAACTTGGTACTTTGGACTAGCCTCCTAGCAATTGGAGTTCTTCTGTCCAGACTCTTCACTTCAAAAAGTCTAAAAACTCCCTGTTATATACCAAAAAACGGAGAGATGTTTCCCCTAAGCTATTAGTTTTGACAACCCTCTGGATTCTGCTACTTGACAAAACAAACCATATTGTTTTCAAACAATACCTAGCAGACTACCGATTCAGAAAAGTTGACAGTGTTAGTTCTTAGGCTTACGTCATTCTTACATGCTCTAGAGCAGAAGAGGTCCCCAACCTTTTTGTACCTTAGAGCACATTCAAAACTAATGGTAGTGAGGCGGGTACCAACGCCCGGTACACTTTGAAAATGAGCCGTAAAAGAAAGAGGAATGAGAGGGAGGGCTTCCAATCACCGACTTCATGAGAACGGCATACCTGGAGATAAGCACAAACTTGACATTTGTCGGAAAAGTGACAGATTAAAATTATTAATAAAGAACATCTCAGCTGTGGTCTAAAAGTGGCGGTCAGACGCAAAAGGCTCGGCGGGTGCCCGTGGACATAGGGTTGGGGGCCCCTGCTCTAGAGTCTAGATTGCCTAAGGCTGCAAGCTATTTCAGTTGAAACATTTACTTGGCTAACTTCTCGTTTTTATTACAATTATTAAAATCTACCCAGGTGATCCAGTGGATAAAGGCACCAGTCTCTCTTATCTGGTTTACAGTCTATGACAATTGTAACATTGTTGAATCTACTGAGGTGACGTTCCTTTGTATGACTAGTTATAAACCACAAGTAGCTTAATCCCTGGTACATCCAACATAAGCAAATTATGAACCGCTGGTAAATTGGTTCCATTTCAGTTTCTTAGGTCTTATGGGCTTCGAGATTTTGTCAACAATTTTTTTTTTATTCCCACATTTTGGAATTTTCTGTCACTAGGTATTCCTGAATCTTTATTAGTTAGGAGCTACCTGCCTGCAAAATTTCAGCCTCCTTGGTTTTCTGGGCTTAGACATTTTTTTGACCAGACATTGGAACTGGGTAATTATTGTAATGGAGATTGTTAAAAATAATTCCAACCTGAAAAAACCACATGATAATCTAGTTCCGTTAGGTTCTTTGTCTTGTGGTTTATACTATGAGTAAGAAAAGTGTCCGCTTTTTAGGTCATTTAGAGGCTTTCAGAGGGTGTGGAAAGACACGCGCGCGTGCGCACACACGCACACACACACATTAGGAAATTATACATAAAAACTAGGCTTCATAAATAATCATATCTTTCATAATTTTAAGTTGATATCGATTTTATCATGATTTAGCCCTCACGTTTCGTTCGTTTTATTGGCTTTGATGCGCGTTGCTTTTTAGTGTTGAACTTCAATAAACTCACAAAACTATTATAATCTTTAGAAAAGTTCTATGTTAGAAAAAAAAGAGAGGAGAAAAACACTGTATAAATATAAAAGGGAACAATGTCACTAGCTTGGCCCTCTCCAGCTTCTCTGTATTTCATCTATAATTTGCAATAAACATATCGGTCCCATTAATAAAGTTAACAAGTAATTAGTCTAAAAATACCAAGTTAATTCTTATTAATGACCTTGTTTACTACAAAATGAGATGAAAACAAATATCTGGATATAAAAAGAACAGTATTATTATATGGTTAAAAATGTGATAATCTTTACCACCTTTAAATTGCTGATGGTAAATTTGGTTGTCTTTAACATATTATAGGTTTTTCACTGTGTACACCTCATATGCATGTACAGTATGGTGGTACTCAATTTCATACCCATACTTTGGCTTAACAATGGTACGGGAAAAACATAAAACATCAAGTCCGACCCCTTATAACTCATGAACTATGATGATTTGAAATTATTGAATCAGTATTTATAGTTTATAATTATACACTTGTTAAAATAATGCAACAAAATGTTGATGGTCGAATGACCTTATTCCAGGACTAGGTGTACCGAGAGGGTTTTGTTTTTTCCTAGAGAATTTCCCACTCCCCATTCGTGAAAATACTGGTACATTCCCTTTCATATTATACCTTTCTCGTTCCTATTTTCCTAGTCAGGCATTTTATCCCTGACGCTTAGGTTTAACACATCACTTATTTTATCAACTAGTTGCCATTATCAGATGTATAATACATATAAAGGATTATAGACTTGAGAACATTTTACTTTCGAGATCTTTTGTCCACCCCTGTTTACGTTTCAACGTGAACCAAACTGCCTCCCACCCCCTTCCCAACCGTTTCCAACCCATCCGTACTACCGCACCCCCTCCCACCTCAAACTCCCACAGGCTCCCCTTAAACCCCTGGTTTCTGCAGTTCGGAACCAAATGGGGCGTCGTGTTATTTATCGTTCAGAGCCACGCCAACTTTCATCTTACGGTACAGTACCTTTTCTTGAGCTGTGACCTCTATTCCTTTACTTGAGCTGTTTGGATCACGCTGAGCTGTGACCTATTTACCTTCACTTGATCTGTTTGGAACACATTTATCTCGTTCCCTTTGGATGTTTTGATTACGCTGAGCGGTGATCTATTTCTCTTTACTTGAATCTCTTTGGAACATTCAGAGCTGTGACCTATTTCCCTTCACTTGATCTGTTTGGAACACGCAAAGCTGTGACCTGTTTCCCTTCACTTGATCTGTTTTGAACACGCAAAGCTGTGACATGTTTCCCTTCACTTGATCTGTTTGGAACACGCAGAGCTGTGACCTATTTCCCTTCACTTGATCTGTTTGGAACACGCAAAGCTGTGACCACACTTGATCTGTTTGGAACACATTTATCTCGTTCCCTTTGGATGTTTTGATTACGCTGAGCGGTGATCTATTTCTCTTTACTTGATCTGTTTGGAACACGTAGAGATGTGACACGTTTCCCTTTACTTGGGCTGTATGTATCACACTAAGCTGTAATCTATTTCGCTTTTTGAAGATGTTTGATTGATCATTAATAGCTAAATTCCCGGAAATCTATAGTTTAACTGATTTAGGAGCGCATAATGGATGTTTGTGAATAGAATGATGTAATTTAATTGAGGGGGTCACAAAATAAACTGTATTGCCATTTGTATTTTCCTACTTCCTTGATTATTCTCCTGCCGATGGACAGCTCCGCGTAGTATTGTTGTAAATCCTCTTGATTTCTGGCTTTAATCCATTTCTGCTCGACTATTTTAGCGCCTTAAATACTTCAAATAGAACAATTAAAAAAAACCGTTAGTTAACCACATCTTGTAAAAACCTGTTTCTATCTCTATCACTCTAGATAATGGTATGGTTTATTTTACTCTGCATACAAAATTAGGTACATTATTATTTAGGAACAAAGGTCCCTGGTTCAATCCCCGGCGCTTACAATTTTTATTTTTTTTGTGAATCAGTGGGTCTGGAACGTGATAGACTCAGCCTTTTGAGGACAACCGAGGAGTCCCTTGAATAAATAAGTAGCGGCTCCGATTTAGAAAACTAAGATAAATGGCATGAGGGTTTAATGTGCTAACCACATGACACTCTATCCGTAAATGTTGGCATTACCTTCGCCAACATACGGCAGCCGCGTGGTTGGTATTGCTCGCTTGTGGGCTGAAACCACGCTTTTTTTAAATAATGTTCCTATTTTTTATATTTTTTAGGAACCAGTTTATTTTATCTTCATAACCAAATCGTGTGAGACGCATCCGAACACTTCTGTCTGAACAACCTCGAATGATGTTGTGTTTGTCTAACCCGTCTTTCATTTAGCAGTTACTATTGTGTTTTAACTCGACAAAGCACAGCATCAGATTTCAATTGTGCGAGTTACTTCAACCGTGGTTGGCGTATCACAGAATCTCTAGACTGTTGCGTCGAAAAGAGGAGCTCCTACGGGCGGATCGTGGAAGATATTTGTCCCTCCCCCTTTACCGCCTGAATATAGTCCTAACAGCCTTCTCCCGTGTATGTCTGAATGCCTAACTGCCTTCGCGCTCGTGTGAATTCATACAAAATCTTCAATGTCAATGCTCGGTTGCGCCATATTGTTTTTTTCTCTCTCTCTCCCCATCTCCCTATTTATCTCCTTTCCGCTTTCTTTTACAAATTCACAAAAGCGGTAATTATCGTCAACATTGCCATTTTGCATTTACTCTTATGAGTAAAACATTATTATTATTATTACTATTATTATATTTTCCCCTCCGGTGTATGGATGTGAAAAAGTATCGATACTTTACTAATATCGATATTTTCCTTTTAATACTAGTTTTTTTTAATTGATACTTTTTTTCCGACACTTTAATGCCGGGATCACGATCAACTTAACGTTAACTTAACGTAACTTAACGTAACGTTCACTTAAAGTTAAACTTATGTGTGATCACGATTCACTTAACTTAACGTAACAACTCGAGCCAAACATATGCATTCTCGAGTATGATCTGTGGTTTTGTACTATTTGTAAAGTGATGATCTGTGAATGTTTACAGTTTTCAATCAATATAATAAATCTATACTATTAAACTTTTTTGATAAATTTAGTTCCCTATTTTAGTTTAATTATTTTGTTTCAATGTCTGATCACTAAAAATTACGCTAAAGAGTAAACATTGGTCATAATACCTACAAATGAATTACTAAATAGCCCTGTTGACGTCACTCGCATAATGATTGGCTGGCTAGATCACGTGATACCCTTCAAGTAACGTAAAGATTCTCGAGTATGATCTGTGGTTTTGTACTATTTGTAAAGTGATGATCTGTGAATGTTTACAGTTTTCAATCAATATAATAAATCTATACTATTAAACTTTTTTGATAAATTTAGTTCCCTATTTTAGTTTAATTATTTTGTTTCAATGTCTGATCACTAAAAATTACGCTAAAGAGTAAACATTGGTCATAATACCTACAAATGAATTACTAAATAGCCCTGTTGACGTCACTCGCATAATGATTGGCTGGCTAGATCACGTGATACCCTTCAAGTAACGTAAAGAAAGTAAAAGACATCTCTTACGTTAAGTTAACTGCAAGTCAACGTTAAGTTAAGTGCATCGTGATCGCTTCCATGTAAACACATGAGGAGGTCCTTTACGTTAAGTTACGTTAAGTTACGTCAAGTTAACGTTAAATTGATCGTGATCCCGGCATTACTGATATTATTACTCAAACTCCGGTATCGGAAGAAACATGCTGGGCTGTGAAGGAAAGACACGTTACACTATTTCTTAATTCTCAGTCATTTTCTTCATGACAAGCAAGCAGCAACTATATAGTATTCATTCTCTTAGGGCGGTATGCAAGAACGCATAGTGAATGCTTAGTAGACAGATAGTGTGGTCCCGAGCACACTATCGCTCCACCTTTTAACCTATGATGACGCAAGCAAACCCGCTCTAGTGTCCATAAAGCATCCACTTAGTCAAGTTCTTGCATACGGCTTTAAGTGTCAAGCTCCGGTCTAAGTGTAATGACTGATAAATTGAAGGGTGTGCTCGATTCCCAGTACGTGATGTGTAGGGTGGATATTTCAATCGACGAGTGTGATGTGTAGAGCTGCTGTTTTCTGTGGAGATGTTTGCACTATTATACCCAAGCCCTGGTACGAGGTTGCACCAGATGATGCTCAATGGACCCATATAGAGGGGAAAAAAATATAAATATTGATCCAGAACCTATATACAGTGTAAGTAGTAAAGATTTTATTTAAAAAATGAAAGCCTAAACGAACTCACAATTTATGCGAGTATGGATAATCCCTAACCGCACCTTTTAAGAACTCTAACTTATGTGCCATATCGTTAAATTAGTTAAACTTGATCCCAAAAATATATTAGGCCCGTTACATCTTGTGTTCATTATTTAACTTATGTGTGGTTCTTCCTTGTCGTAGACTGACCGAATGATCGTTACTCCACGTGTTTATTATCTAGCTCAGGTGTGTTGTAACGTATCTATCTGAGCGCAATCAGTGCACCCTCTTGTTCTACCTAGAGAATCTTCCTGAGAATAGAACGACTGACGTCATTTCTATGTGGAGTTGTTCCCACGGATCAATTTTCCCTACAGCCCTCTCTTCAGTCTCCCTTCTCTCTCACACATCTCTAGTACTTCCCAATCCACAGATTCTTCGTCTCATTTGGCTTGGATTTATTCATGAAGTCATCTGAGTACCTTGTGAGACAGACAGGAGCACAGACAGCTTTTGCTCGATTGGGGACGGCCCGGCCCGGCCCATCTTTCGGGCTGCTTGCTAATTATTATTGTATATACTAGATGGACGGGTGGAGGTTTCGATCTCCTATTTTTATCTTTTTTTTTTGCTTTTGTTTCAATCAAATTCTAATTACTTTTTATTCACATCACTTTTTATTATCCTCCCGGAATATCAGCATTGAAGTACACCAACGGGGTAAGAATGGGATATACATAATTTTAGAATAAATGTACCAGCAGTTGCGTAGAGAAAGCGTTGAAAACCAATGCTCAATTAAAAAAAAAAGACCCTCAATATATTTGGCTGGTATTCAATCGGCTGACCTCCCCGTCTAACGGTAAACTAGACGAGACAACCCTGACGTTTGGTTTGCGTTCTCATCCATTCGAGTTGCGAAAAACCCGTTTTCGGTGGTCACGTCGACTGAGGCGTCAGACTCTTCTGGTCTTCTCTGCCAATTACGGAGAAGTTGGGGTTCGAATCCTATTCAAATGTTATAAGAGGAGTAAAGCTAAAACTTTTTTTTCCTCAAAGGGACTTATCCAATTGTTAAATCCTTGTAGCTTTAAGCTAGGACCAGGGTTCAGGCCAATCTTCATTGTGAAGAACTTTTAGAAACTACATACTATTTGTTTGAGATTGATAGCATTTTATTATATTACTATGGTTATTTAATAGGTATTGAAATATCTATCAAAAGGAACACCTATAGATAAGATGACTTGACTTATGAATAGGCATACATGAAAATATATTTAGTAACTTTTCTAGCTGTCAGATAAGGTTTTCCCAATGAAAATTGGTTTGTTTAAATACAAGTTGTAGTGCCGTTGAACACACTAAAGGCATTTTGATTGAGTAAATTGCTTCCTCCTTCAAATAAAAAAACACAAAAAAAACACCGTCTAAGTTGGAAGAGCATGTAGGGCTAATGTAGAAAAGTTTATATGCTCTGGGGGTAGCCTCATATAATAGGGTTAGGCAGAAAATGGTGCATTCTGCCAATTCGTTATTTTGTCTGATTCTAAATGACAAACCCGCTAAAACGGTATGGTGATGAAGCGTCAGGGGACTTATTACACGTTCATGGTATGAAGGGGGTGGGGATTTTTATAGCCTAGCCCTAAACCAATGTAGCAATTTTCCTCCCGCCCTCAAAACACTCCGTGTTCCCTTGCCCCCTCCACCTCTAACCCCGTGAAGTAATTTGTAGGAATTATTCCCAAGGCGAATGCTGTCGCATCTCTTGGCCTTCATATGCTAGCGGCAGATTACACTTCAGGGAGAATTTTAATTACGAGGAATTTCGGTAATTTTGTGTGTGTGTATTTTGTAAACTTTTATGGCACTTATTCTTCCCTATACCCTAACCGCACATAATTTGCAGTAAAATCACTCTTTAAACACATTCCCTGCGTCGTGCGGTACTTTCATCCTTCTTCTTCTTCTTCTTGCATTATTCATCAAAAGACTACTCTTCTTGCGCTTCGCCAATAAAAGTTTCTCTTCGTGTGTACGAGAGAGAATAAAAAAAAGAGGGGGATCTTTAATCATTTCTCTTCTCCCTGTAGTTTCAATCTGAGCTCCTGGAATCTATATGATAATTTTCATGACTAGTTAGCCATCTAACTCACGTTATGTAAACATTGGGCATATTTTCGTAGCTATCATACGGCCGTTACTCCGCGTGATCATTACTTAATGAATGTGTGATGATTTCCTTGGCGCAACATGACTTGTTTAAAAAAAAAAAAAAAAAGAAGCACCGCGTCTTAGTACCCGTACGGGTTGTACGCCTGAATACCAATTACGCTAATGGGTTAAGGGTAGAAAGGTTGAATGCAGATGAATTGTACCCGCATTTACGTGGAGGGGGAGTAGGAAGCTACTTAGGGAAAACTCTCAGTACACCCGACTGGCATCGAACCACAATTTCCCCATCTTCGGCAGTATAGTCTATTACGACTGAAGTGGATCATATGTATTTGAAGTCAACTTTTTTTCTTCTGTGAAACATTGTTTTATAATTTTAGTCTATACTTTCATTTAACAGGATGGTCACTAACGACTTAACCTTAGTATTACCCGCCTCGGTGGCGTAGTTGGCTAACGCGCTTGTCGTGTTGAGTTCGACTGCTGAGGATGGGGAGATCGAGGTTCGAATCTCGGTCGGGTAGAACTGGGGGTGGTTTTTCCTAAATGGTTTTCCACTCTCACTCCACGCAAATGCGGGTTCAATTCCTCTAATCCAACCTTCCCAATTCCTAATCCATTAGCGTAATTAGTACTTAAAGCGTATAACCCGAACGGATAGTAAGACGCGGTACTAAATATAATAATAATAATAATAATAAATATAATAAACCTTAGTATTTGGGTTTGGGACTGTCACTTATAGGAGTTATACCCGCATTAGCATGGAGAGCGAATGGGTAAAGCTCCGCAATAAACCACCCTCAATGCCCCCCGGACAAGCTCCTAATCTTCAACTCCCTTTCATTGGAATTATGTGGTGAGCTTGACGGCCAATACCGTGTAGCCACCGTTATGGGCATGCCCGGTTTGCTCTCAACGTTGATAGAACGTGTGGTTTTTGTTGTTTGTAAAATCTCACTTACAAAATCGAGCTTGTTAATTAACAGTAACTTTTACTATATAATTAACCATGTAAACTACCCGTTCATCACACGGAATATGCTCTATAATACGAACATTCTTTCATCCCCTGATTATCTTCATAAAACGAACTTATAACAATATTATTATTACTGGTTACGACCCGACTTCCCATTGTTAGTAGCTAGAACACGGGACGAGCTAAAAAGTTGTGTTCTATAGCCACCATTTTCTTTAAAGACGGCCGCCACGTCTAACCTATATCTTGGAAGATTTCAAAGTTGTTCCAATGAAAATCAGATCAGCAGAAGCCAAGAAAAGTACCAAAAAGTTGTTATTTATAGCTTTCATCTTGAAACAAAATGGTGGATGCAAATTTCAACTATCTTGTGTGTCAACCAGATGACCGAAATTTCAAACCAAGTAGAAGCTTTATAACCACCGACTAATAATGTTGTTACTAACAACTTTAATTCATTATTTTAATTGTATCTGTTTTTCCTTTCTTCAGCGGAACCTGCTTCAGTGGCCTAATGGTCTAAGGCGCTACTATTGTTAGACTAGTCTGCTGATGACGGGGAAATTGGGGTTTGAATCCCGATTGGGTCTACTACGGGTGGCTTTCCTACATGGTTTCCCACTCTCCCTCCACGAAAATGCTGTTAGACTACCTCTAATATGCTTCCTTCCTCATTCCTAACCCATTCGAGTTATTATCATAAATGTGATAAACTGATCAAATAGTAAAACGCAGTTTAAAAATAAAAAATAAAAAATAAAAAAAAGTCAGTGGAATGATATACAAATAAATTAACATGCTTATTGAGCATGAAACATTTCACTAGGCTATCTGACATTGATAAACTTGAAGTATGTAAAATATTAGCCTTTTTTACGACATCATTGGGGACAATTTACTAACAAAAGTGAGCATGGCAGCATTGGGGACAATGTACAAACAGAAGTGAGCATGACAGCATTGGAGACAATGTACAAACAGAAGTGAGCATGGCAGCATTGGGGACAATGTACAAACAGAAGTGAGCATGGCAGCATTGGGGACAATTTATAAACAGAAGTGAGCATGGCAGCATTGGGGACAATGTACAAACAGAAGTGAGCATGGCAGCATTGGGGACAATTTATAAACAAAAGTGAGCAGTTTCCATTCTCAGAATCAAATCAGCAGCCACTCAACACTCGTGAAGGATAATCAATCTTTCAAGTAATTGGATATAGATCGATCCATCTATCCTAGGTTCCAACTTGGACTTTTGGAAGGCGATAAAAATCACCGGTAGAGGGGCGTTTGGATGAAATCGTTCGACGCTACGCATCATTAACAAGGCAATTAAATCAAGCGTGGCCGCTTGACGCGCCAACGTTAATTACATTCTGACTAATTGAGAAGCTTATATAACGAGTGATAAAAGTGAGGTTTTTTGAAACAGAGTTTCACTTCTTACCCGCTTCTAAGTGCTGCTTAGAAAACATGATAGTTTAATTTGAATGGATCATCAGAAAGATAAAAAGTTAACACTTCCTTGAATTTTGGAAATAATGCATTGATGTTTTCTGAGAAAGGGGTATT
Organism: Timema monikensis; assembly: GCA_902151445.1. Classification (NCBI taxonomy): domain Eukaryota; kingdom Metazoa; phylum Arthropoda; class Insecta; order Phasmatodea; family Timematidae; genus Timema; species Timema monikensis. The sequence goes on from CABFVZ010001257.1 coordinate 96,576, forward strand.
TTTGAATCATTTTTCTAACGCTAATTTCAAAAACTACTTCCGTTTGTTACCATCATGTCAGGTTTTTTCCCCCACAGAAATCACAAAATAAAATTTGTATTTTAACAATTTTTTATTAACTCTGACAGAATGTGTGCATTGAAATTAGAAGAATATTTTTAACAGCTTATTTAAAATTAATTTTACTCACTTTTTAGTCCAAGGTTGACACTAACCTCAAACAATAAACTGAGCTCAAACTATTAAAACAGTCTCTAGGTCAAGAAACAACTGAATGAAAGTCTTACCAGCATGTGAAGATTTAGCTTACTACCCTTAATTTTGGGGTTGGATGGATAATTTTAAAAACCCTTTGGGGAAACCTTATGAAAACTCTATACACCTAGGGGGGTCATGAAACTTCGACGACGTCCATCAAAATCCCGAATCCGACTGTATTGACGATCACAATACTTTGTTACGTCACAACTTTATTTAAATTTAATTCAAAGAGGATGTCCCTGATATCGTTATATTTTATATAACATGCACGAGATCAATAATATTATGTATATATATTAAAAAAACAGCTCAAATTTTGTATTATATTCAAAGTTTATTCAATAATAGGACACATTTTCATTGGACATATGAATATAAACATGTTCATAGGGCTTTGGTGACTCTTAAAAAAACATATCCACACGCTTGTCCTCTTTGTGTCCAAGTAAGTGCTTGCTTAAACTCTGAGCTTGTCCATCTACACAGCCCTGCGACCTGGATTTCAAACTAGGAATCAGCATCGATAACAAAACAGTGATGTCAACATCGGCGAGGTGCCATTGATGTTTGAAAAACATCGGTCCCTAAATATCGATATGTCTGTCCCGCTTTTGAGTAGCGGGTTGAGGTAGGGGTGGGGGGCTCTTTCTGGAGGGTGGGTCAGTATCTCAATAACAATAGGATAAGAACTAAATATTATAAATATGAAACTATCAAGGTACGTTTTGTGTGTTGGTTTCCAATACTCCGATAGCCAATAGTATATCGTAATTACTGAACAAAAATAATCTTGAATCAGTGATTCTAGATGTTTTTATTGAAATAATGATTTTAAATGGTCAACACTTAATATTAAATTGCGAATATGCTTTATTAAGGAAAGAAAAACTAGCAGTCAGCAATTTGAATGTATAATAGAAAACATAGATAGTACAGTAAAACATCGATGGTCTAATAATATCGGCTATTCACCATCGATGGTAAAAACTTCCAACAACGAAAGTAAAGTGTTCTTTATCTCACAAAAATACATTGTAATTATTATACATTTATATAAACTAGTTGAACAATCTTGATAATTTTAAATATCTAATATACCCATATGAAACCTATTATTTTTAGATTATAAATGTTTAGCCTAATACATTAGTAACAAGCAAACCCTTGTGAAACTTTCACACATTCATCCCCCCCCCCCAAAAAAAAAGATTTAGTATTTTGTTGGATTGTTGAAATTAAATACTCAGCGAAGTGTATACACAAAATAGCAAAGAGAGTTTATTTTCAGTAATTGATACACAAATATTGTTAGATTTTTCTTTTAACTTAAATTTTAAACAAACAAAGTGTTTTAACGTAAACTATGTCAGACGTCGGTAAAAAAAATCCTCTCCACTGATACTTTATTCATCGCTATAGGCTTTGTATTAGTTGATAAAAAGGGATGTTGACAACAGAAATAATATAGGATATAAGACTGGCTACTTCAAAGGGGTTGCGACTAAATATTAGGCTTATTTGTGGTTTTTCTTTTGAACTGTAGATTTTAATTATCTCTAAAACATTCTTAAAGGCTGTATTCATCCATTTCAACGCTGAAGGTCACATAACTTCACTTCGAACGATCCTCATTGAAATATGCCGTTGAAACTAATGGGTCCACCCATCCATTTGTTAAAGAATACTTTCTTTTTAGTCTTCCCTGTACAAACAGAAACGGCCCCAGATGAACAAGAAGTGCAGTAACAACCACGTAGCTTCAACTTTAGGAAATGTTATCTTACCATTAAATTGGTTCAATTGTCATTTTCCACGGTCTAAGTCTTCCACCAACTCCTACTTACATACCTTGTTATTTGAGTCCTGCAAATTGTACAAAACATAGCCAAAATGGTTCTCAAAATAACATCGAGAATTTTTGTTTAGTTTTTAATATTGGAAATGTATTTTTTTAAAGGATGTTAACCGACGAGGTGATGACCAATTTGCTCTTTATTATCTCTGTAAATGTTGGAACGTGTTATATATTATTTTAACGTTCACCTTACCCCCATCGGTGGTCGCACTGACTAAGGCGTATGATATACTGGATTGACGATGATGGGGAGATCAAGGTTAAATTTCCTCTAAGTTCTAACCTTCCTCACCGTGAGCACAATAAGTCCAAACATGTGGATGGCTCGGATGGGCGGTAAGACGTGATACACGGATGGGAAAGTTAAAAGATTCGTTAAAATATTGACGGTCCCGTTTTGTAATCACTTGATCAAATAAAGGCCTATATTGTTTGATCGTTTGTTGGCCGACTGTTGTGACTGTCTATGGTTGTCTGGGGAGCTCTTACGGAGGGTAGAAATATCACAATCACGGTTTGGAAGCTATAATAGGAGTCTTCAATGAAGTAACTTTAGTAAATATAATTTTTGTTTTGCTGTCAGAATAGATAACATTTCATTATATTATTATTATTATTATTATTAGTAGTAGTAGTAGTAGTAGCATTGTTATTTTATATGTCTTTATATTATCTATCAAAAGTGAGAGGTACAGGTCAAATGACCTGGATTATTAATACGTGAAAGTATATCTAGTAACTTATATAACTGTCAGATAGGGTTTTTCCTATGAAAATTGTACCGTGCCCGTCTCGTATTGTCACTATTATTACTATTATTATTTCTTTAGTGTCATACTTTGTTCCATGTATCAACCCTTCCTCTTCCCCTTACCCTCCATGTTTAGGGACGGGAGAAGGAAGTTTGAATTTCAGTGGAGTGGTTCTAGCAGCTTTTATAACTCAGATAAAGACTTTTTTCATGAAAATTGAACTATAAGTGCTAATTTATAATCAACTACTAATAATATCCGTGAAATCCGGAGTGATAGTCACGCGGACAAGACGTTTAGTTTAATATCATTTTAGAAAACATTCTAAATTATAAATAAGTAAGGAGCAGTAATGCTTATGGTTAAGACTTAGAAACAAACCTAAGACTAGCAATAGAAAAGTGAAAGGATATAATAACTGAAAAAATTAATAAAAGGTTAAAATTTACTTACAAGTTGAAATTAAATATACTTTAATATTGAAAAAACAAGTTAAGCTGTGCTTTCAACAAGCATAAAATATGTGAGATAAAATTGAAAAAATTAAAAATATATTAATGGCATATAACAATAATTACCAAGTCAAATGGTGACCATCAGTCAAAAAATACATATACAACACATTAAAATAATTAATATCAGAACAAAAATTGAGGATAACACACAGTTAAAATTCAAACATTGAAGATGACTAGTTAAATGAAATAGTTTAGTTTAATGCTCTAATCAAATGACACATTTTATTTGTTGTGGTTATTTATATATATATAAATAAACTATATAACAGCTTATACAACTCGGGCTCCTTTCCACCCCACCTTAAGCTCATTCAGAGATACGGTTTGGATATTGTTTGAGTGGACAACAAAGCAATTTTCGTGTTCTCTGGGGAATTGGTTTGGCAAGCAGAATTTTATATAAAATAAAAAAGGTTTGGTGGAAGGGGGTCATTGTGACGGGGGTGTAAGGTGGAGGCGATTCATGATGGAATTGATAAAGACATAGTAATAGACCTAAACGCGCCCCCCCCCCCCCCCCCCCCCCCCC
>CABFVZ010001257.1:100787-130589 GCA_902151445.1 Timema monikensis
CCCCCCCCACGATAAAGACACCGAAAGACTCCTGTTTGTTCTCGCGTCGTGGCACCACTGTACAGCCCCTGTGATTTCCCCAGAAGCAAAGTAACGAGAGGGGGGGTGGGGGTTGTTTTGAGGAGGGCAGAGGGGGGGATTTGTGAGCGCGAAGTGGCTTGTTAGCCGGCGCTAGCTGCTTTTCTTCCCTCGGGATTTGACGCTACACAAGAGAACAGAAAGAAAGAAAAAGGGGATAGAAAGTAGGAATAAAAATAAATAAAACAGTTGAGAAACGAGAACTAAGAAAGAAAGAAAAAGAGGGGTAAGGGGTTAGTGAGCGTGGAAAATAGAAGTGGTTTTTATTCCCTCTGTTAAAGCTAGCTACACTCGAAAATTGTAAAAAAAAATAAAAAAAAATTGAGAGGAAGATTTTCAGTTTATTCGTGTATCTTATGTATTATCCTGCACATTATGTTTATGTTTCTGATAGAAATGTAAGAGATATATCTACATTTGCACTTTCTGCGATTATTAAAAGTTTCTCGATTGTGCTTTGAAATTATGTTTATATCATATTGACATGTATTTTTGTGTTTTTCAAAGTAGTTTATTGCAGTCATTATTATTCTAGTTATTCTTAAATTTGTATTCCCATAGTAAAATATAATATGATAGCTTAATTGCCGATTTTAAGTTTAATTTTTTTATTGATTCTTGAAAATACTCAACACTGAATTCATTAAACTGTATGGGAAAGTATTATTGAGCAGAACAAACACATGTATTAATTTTGAATAAGTGTTATAAGTATAACACGTTGTACATTGTATAACTTTATAATCAAATATGAGTGTGCTGTAAAAAGAATAGCTGTACTTTATAAGCAAGTGTAGAGTTTTACTTACATATGTACCGGCAAAACCCGATTTAAGGTTAAACTAGACTTGTCCATGCAAAATTGGTACAAGCGATCGTCTGTTGGCAAAACCAGTTTGGCCTAGGTTGATCTAGTACATCCTTCGGACCAATTGATTTGGTGCAGTCAAAACTAGTTAGAACCAGTTGCACTGAGTTTTATAAGCTGGCACTGGATCGTACCTGTGTGGACATGAAGTGTTGGAACCGGTTTTCACTGGGTATTATGAGCTATCACTAGACCGTACTTGTGTGGATATGCAGCGTTAGAACCGGTTTTCACTGGGTATTATGAGCTATCACTAGACCGTACTTGTGTGGATATGCAGCGTTAGAACCGCTTTGCATTGGGTATTCTGAGCTAGCACTGGATCTTATTTGTGTGGATATGCAGCTTTATAACCGGTTTGCACTGGGAATTATGAGCTAGCATTGGTTCCTACTTGTGTAGACATTAACGTTGTGTTATACTCTGTCGTCACTCATCAGTTTAGTAATGGCAGGCAGAGTGGAAGCATCTGTGCTTTATTTCGTTACTACTACCATAATACATTTTATTTAAATCGACTGTGGCAGACATTTTGCGTCATTTCAATAGTGTTCCGATACTATATCATATTTTCAATCATAAGTGAATTTATAATCTTTTTGGTGTGAACATGTGTTTTATTAATTATTATGAGTGTTCCTCGAACTACATTATTAAATTCATTTGCTTCCATATTCTCTCTCGTAGTACAAAAATTAATCAAATCTATATTAGAAACTCTTCTACAATAGTCCTTCAAGATGAAAATTGACTTCAAAAATGTACACTTATATTTTGGAAATAATATAATTATATTTTGAAAGGTTGATTAAATAAATTTTATTCAAGACATCTTTGGGAAATGAACAAGGGTTAGCGCTAATAAAAGAAAGTCATATGGATTGCAATTTGGATTGACATGTACAAAGGTGGGGGGAATAAAGCGGGTCAAGGCACCCCCACGCCTATAAAGGGCCCCTTAACTGATTGTGTGAAGTTTCCTTAAAAACAATATACGGAACAAATAAATAATTGCAAATTAAAATCTTTGTGTTTTCTTAACATATCCCATTTCATTTTAATGAATATCAACACACAAGATGCAAATCACTGTCCATGGAAGATACCATATTTAGATTAATTAGTTGAAAAATGACAGCTGGGTACTTAAATCAAACCCGGAACCTTTAGCTTAGCACGCCAATGCTCTATACCACTGAACTATCCAGGGTTTATCACGTGCGTAGGGTCATTCTTCACTTATAGTTTAAGACTGAGTCTGTGATGGACGTGTGGAATTGTCAGCTACATATGAGTAGGGATGTGAAAAAGTATCGATACTTTCCTTTCGATACTAGTGGTTTTTACCTAATAATTTTACTGATATTAGTACTCACACTCCAGTATAAGATCGGTATCGAAAGAATTAACTTTTTGTTATCTTCACTAATGTTGGGACTAATTTTTAATTAGAGTGGATTGTGGAGGAGGAACAAATGACACTATTTCTTAATTCTCACTCATTTACTGCATTACAAGCAAATAGCAACTCTAGCATTCAGTTTCTTTTAGCTTATCATAATTAATAGCTGCGCTATCATCTGTATTTATCAACACAGCATGATGCCTGACCGGTTGACGGTGCGAGTGGTGACCAGTCTTACTACACCTTCCCTTATCAATGAGCACAGTCATCACAAACTATACAAAATAAGCGTTTGTGGAATTCAATGAACTCAACTTAAGGGTGCTCCGAGCAAACGAAGTATAAAAGTTTATGTGCGTTGTTTAAGCAGATGAAGCAGGGGACGGCGTATATTCTTCTATTCTTTGTCACTAGTTAATAATATATATTGATAGAGTATATAAACGACAAATGTAGTTAAAAAATGGCACCTCTCAGAAGTGATTTATAATAGTTTTTTAAGAAGTTGTATAACGAAAAAGCATTTTTTTAAAATTAGTTTTAAAGTTTTGAAAACCATTATAATTTTCAGTGTTTAAATAAATATGAAAATACATTTATGATGCAAAAATTGAAATAATATTTATTAGATAAAAAAAATTCCAGACTAAAATTTTTATATCGATATTTTTCTTCCGATACTTTGAATGATTACATTATCGATAATTTTCTTTCGATACCACATCCCTACATATGAGCGACCAATAGTATCACAAGCTATCAGATAACACGGCCATCTACGACTCGGGAGGGCTTTTATGTTGCCAAGTATACAAAACCAGATTGTAATTTTTAAAGCGAGATTTCAATGTGGTATCTGATAACTCGTGTTACATTTGTTCGCTCATATTATGTTAAGCTTGTTGTGACTCACTGTTCAGTCGGCCATTGTATCTTTCCTCCGCACTTGCACAGGCCGTGCCACCCACCCTTTCTACTGCCTGGAACGCTCCACTTTCCATGTTCTCTAAGACATCCGTGACAAGTTCCCCAATTTACTCAGTGCCCATGAGAACTCCTCTTTCAATTGGATCGCTTAGCGGCCACTATCGCTCACGTTTTCCCGCACCAATGGGAAGCTCCCTTTTCTCCCATTGGACAAGGCTAGGCAGCAGTGTAGGGCATTTAACACGGGGGTTCCTCGGTCAGAGGCCAGTCAGAGAGTGGCTACCCAGCCCGGGTGCGCCGTTTGAAAGAGCTATTAAATTGTCTTATGTTAAGAAAGAGCAGTCTTAACTCCCTCTCCTTCCGCCTCCATTCTTTACCTCCCACCGCGACTCCCGTTGCTGGGACTCCATACTACCTCACACTGCGACTCACGTTGCTGGGACTCCATCCTACCTCCCACCGTGACTCACGTTGCTGGGACTCCATCCTACCTCCCACCGCGACTCACGTTGCTGGGACTCCATCCTACCTCCCACCGCAACTCACGTTGCCGGGACTTCATTCTACCTCCCACCGTGACTCACGTTGCCGGGACTCCATTATACCTCCCACCGTGACTCACGTTGCCGGGACAGCACCCTACCGCCCCACCTCGGGACATCCTTCTGTTCCACAGCGATTAACGTTGCCAGAACAATTTCGCCGACCTTTATCCTACCCCTACCCACACGGGTCAGAATACAACGTCGCCGTCGTGACATACACCAGTTACCCCCGAAGCCGCAGCAAAGGATAACAAGCTATGAATGAAGAATGACCCTGAGCACGGAAATAATCCTGGATATCTCAATGGTAGAGCGTTGGTGTGCTAAACCAAATGTTCCGGGATTGATTCCAGTCCATGTCATTTTTAAACTATTTAAATTAATTAAAGACATTTAGTGTATAATATGAGCATGGAGTTTTAATATAAATTAACTCGGTTTGTTTTTGCGTGTTTAAGATTGGTTTATAGTTGTTTAATATTACATAATGTTTATTAAATGTGTAAAAGCGGTTGTTTTATATCTTCCGTATGTTTCCCCTAAACTAATCCAATCAAACTCTTTTGTTTTGTTTTTTAAGCACTCTATTTTACTACCCGTTCACCCATATGCCTATGTACTAATTACGTTAAGGGATGAACAAGGTTGAATTTAAAGTATGTATACCCGCATTTGCGTGGAAAGAGAGAGTAGGAAACAACTTAGGAAAACACACCCTCAATACTCCCGACCAAGATTCTAACCCCGATCTCCCCGTCATCGGCAGTCCAGTCTATTGCAAGAGGGACGTCTTAGACCATACGGCCACCAAAGCGGGTAAACCTTCTTATTCCCTAGTTTTATTCTGCTTCCTATCTCCTCTCATAAGCTGTCGTGAACGGGCTGAGCTGTGTTTCACTTATAAACACTTTATCGACCATCTTCTTCATGGCCTTGTGTTACTAGGACATATAAGTACAAGAGGCGAAGCTTATTTTTTCTATTTCTTTGTCCTAATGGCGTTAGAGCTGGATTCATAGTAGAACTTGGTGCGGCTCGAAACCAAATACATGATGACACCTACCTAGACCAGAATGGAAGGGCGAGTCTCATATTTGAAATTGGCCCATTCCATTCTGGTCTAGGTAGGTATCGTCCTGTATTTAGGATGGCGCCCACTCGAGGTGCACTAAGTCTGACCATGAAACTGGCCCCAGGACGGGGAAAAGGTTTGACTAGGTCAATTGGAGTCATGCGTAGGTGCCCGAGGTAAACTCTGTCTATACAATAAGAACAAATTCATCATCACTTTGGTTAATGGTCATAAACAGATGTTACTTGTGCTTTGTATATATCATAGAACAGTTATGGGGGTTGGAAGGTAGCGCGTGTTAAGGTAAATATATTTTCTGTTTTTATAACAACAAAAAAACTTTTTGGATAAAATAAATAAAACATCGCTTCAATAGATACGTTGAGATTAATTTTCCGTTTTTGTTTAGATTCCATATACACATTACATATAAACAAGAACTTTTGAGATGACTATGTATAGAAAATTAAACTTATAAAGTGGGGTGGAAGGGAAAGCGATAAAAGGCCAGTTTTTTGCAGTTTTTGAACTAAAACTTTTTTTGTCCAAAATAAATTAAATATTGGTCCACTAGAAACATAAAGATTTAATTTTATTCACATGGTGATCTTAACAGTTCTTGAATATGTCTCATGAACATCATTAGATGACAAACTTTTTAAATGAAGATAAAAAGCTCTAATTAAATTCCAGGATACTCTTGTCAGAAATTCAAGAACTATTGATATCACCAGGTGAATAAAATTGAACATTGTGTTTTGAAGGAGCAATATTTGATTTATTTTTACCAAAAAAAAATGTTTTGCAATAAAAACTACAATTTTCTCCCGTCCCCTTCCACCCCAACTTAACGTGTATACAGAAGCAAAATTTTAACCATCTATGCCAAAAATGTTAATTGCTATTTAAAGTTAAAAAAATTATGACCTTGACTCGTGTTCCGTCCTGTCCTACCTTAACGTATCTATGTGGGATCACATATATTAAAACCTAATGTGCTAATACTAATTAAGTAATCACATTTTATTAATGAGGGTTTTATTCTGTGTCTTAATTGTCTGTGTATTGTTGGTAATGTAATATTAATATTACGAAGCACAGTGTACGTCCTTGGTGTTTTAGTGCAACCGCAACCAATCAGAGCTCCTAGGGATAGGTACTCAATATACATTATTGATAATATTATTATAATGAGCCAGCCACACACAAATCAAGTCCTATTATATAATATTAGGATTTTTATAATAAAAACAGGTCAGAAAATAAAACTTTTTTTTTTGCTGTCAACATTGATAAAATTTTACTAAATTATTTATTAGGGGTGTGCGTGTAAGTATTTTTTCACTCCAAGTCAAGTTTGAAGTAAAACGAGATTTTAGAGTTCGAGTAATTGAGAGCAATATTTGTACAAGAAGTAGCCTATTTCAAGTTGAATTTCTTTAATAGATCCATGCATAAACCATAAATAAGTACAAATATAATTTTCATAGAGTTCTATTTTTTGTGAAGAAATTTATAATCACACAAATCAGAATTTTAAAATAAATTTTATATATTAACTGTAGGTCTACACTTTTTTTAATTAGACAAATTTATATATTATATAATTCCATTTGATATGAAATTATACATTAAAATTGAGCAAAATAATTAAAAAAGGAATTTCTGAGGAAAAGGTCAAAAATTCCTAGTATTCATATTTTTTGAGTTTTGTAATAAATCGTTGAGTTCGAGCAGATACTAATTAAAGCTCGACTCGAACTCGAATTTTCGAGTACTCATACATCCCTAATTATTATATTTGTTTTATAGATATTGATGATATATATCAAAAGTGACAGCCGCAGATCACATGAATTGCCGTATGAATACACGAAAGTGGATCTAGTAACTTTTCTGACTGACAGATGAGCCGTTCTTATGAACATTTGACTGAAGTAGCATTGGGATTGCTCTCTAGAGTCACAGATCACAATTTTAAAAGCGTGTTGCCAACTTTTTTTTTTTTACATGTATAAGGTGTGTGTACAAAAGTTAACTGCTTTTATTAATATCTATATTTTGTTTGAATCACACATTTCTTCAGCGTGTCAACTTGGTTGCAAAGATGACCCATTTTCATTTATTCCTTTTGTTAACTGCACCCTTGGCTTACTCTGAAAGGTAGCGAGATTACCTTGCTTTGTTTTACTATGGCCTAGCTTGAAAGATTGGTCCATTGTGCAATCCATCAAGGTTAGAACACTACCTTTCAAGGTAAACGGAGTGTACATGAATTGAGCGCTGGTGTAACTTTTCCTCGTATCATCCATCTCTGCCAACTGTGAGCCTGCTTGGTTGTGGAAGTATTCCAATATTACCCTGTGTTTATCTTACATAAGCTAAACCTAGAAGTGAATTCCTTTAGTAGTTTGCTGTCCCTGGTGGGGGTAGCTGGATCAAAACAAGTGGAACATATTATTTAAAAATAAATAACAATACTTATTGATGTTCAGACGTTGTCTTAAATAACACACAATTTTCAATGCCGCATAGACCAAAAGGCAAATATTTAGACAATAAAAAAACAAGCTTTCTAAGAAATATCTAAAGTAGACCCTTATTTTGGGTGGGAAACGTGTTCTTTAAGTCTTTTTTTCCTACCCTAATAATAATATACAGTAGGATTCTGGTACTAAATAAGACCTTACAGAACAGAACCGTCACCCTACCAAAATACGGGTGTACTATGTATTAATTTTTTGTTTGGTATCCGTAATTATTAGTCACTAATTGAGTACTTTTAGGTTAATAGCTATTGATATGAAAAATTAACTTCTCTTATATTAACTTATTTAATAAACGTTATTTAGTATATGGATTATGGGAATAATATAATTTCAAAGATATCAAACTGACCAAAAGTCATAATGCATTTGATAATATCAAATATATTTCTCATTTACTTAAAACCAAACAACTATTGGTCAAAACAAAAAGAAGCATACTTTATATTTTGTTTGGACGTATTCCTTAAATTCTGTGCCAACTAAGAAATTTACTATGGAATATAATATCGCTAGGATAATACTTTTCTACGAATTGTTAGGGCTTTTCATATGATAATAGCTGCAACGTGAGTTTAGTATTTTCTTGTTAGTAATTGCATATTAAATTGCAGAGAAAAGCAGTCTAGTTGGTTTTATTAAATTGCAGAGAAAAGCAGGCTTGTTGCTTTTATGAAATTTCAGAGAACCATTGCTAGATTATATGAAATGTCACATAAAATCAGGCTAGTTGGTTTTATGAAATTGCAGAGAAACATTGCTAAATTATATGAAATGTCAGAGAAAAGCAATATAATTAGTTTTATGAAATTGCAGATAAAGCTTGCTAGATTATATTAAATGTCAGAGAAAAGCAGTCTAGTTGGATTTATGAAACTGCAGAAAGAGATTGTTGTATTATATGCAATGGTAGAGAAAATAAAACTACTTGGTTTTAGAAAATTGCAGAGAAAGTGTATTAGCTTTTATGAAATGTCAGATCAATCTTGCTAGCTTATATTAAATTACAACTAAAGCTTGCTAGCTTATATGAAATGACCCAGAAAATTTAATAGATTATATGACATGATAGAGAAAAAATTTCTAGTTTATATGAAATTGTAAATACAAATGGCTAGTTTATATAAAATTGAAAAGAAAACTAGCTAGTTTATATTAAATGGCAGAGAAAACCAGCTCGTTTATATGAAATTGCAGAGAAAACTAACTAGTTTGTATAAAATTGCAGAGAAAACTAACTAGTTTGTATAAAATTGCAGAGCAAGCTTGCTAGGCGATGTGACCTGATATATAAAACTAATTTAAATGAAATTGCAGATAAAATTAGCTAGTTTATATTACGTTGTAAAGAAAACTAGCTAGTTCATATGTAATGACAGATATATCTGGCTAACTTATATGAAAGCGTGTTAGCTTATATGACATTCCAGAGAAAACAATCTAGTTAGTCCCCATGAGATGCCAGAGAAAGCAGTCTAGTCCCCATGAGACGCCAGAGAAAGCAGTCTAGTCCCCATGTGACGCCAGAGAAAGCAGTCTGGTCCCCATGAGACGCCAGAGAAAGCAGTCTGGTCCCCATGAGACGCCAGAGAAAGCAGTCTAGTCCCCATGAGACGCCAGAGAAAGCAGTCTAGTCCCCATGAGACGCCAGAGAAACAGTTTAGTCCCCATTAAAAGCTATTGACGTCAAAGATCCAGCTCACCCCACTCCTGTGTTAGTCCAGTAGTGCGAGCGAGTGTAGCTGTAGACATGATTGTCGTAGTGGGCTTGTAGTAACAACCTTAACTCCAAACTCTCCCTCAACAGCTGTTGTGACAAAAAAAAAAAAAAAATCAAGGGAAGGGTTTGAAGAGTGGTTCTCTTTCAGCCGTCGAGAGCCCACGGGAGAATGGGTGGTGGACACTGCGGTAGTCGGCATGTTCTCTTCCAGGTAGGTCGCCCCCCGCCTCTCTTTCTCTCTCTCTCACTCTCCTACATCTCTTGTACAACTCGAGCTTTGTTTTCTAGTTTATTTCACATCAAAGAGTACAGAGGCTGACATGTTGTGCTCTTGTAGCGTCCGATTGAGGAAAGAATGGCACTTCCTCAGCCGTTTCAACGCTGGACCCACTGTTTTCGAGGGTATCCGTTATCAGGGAAGAAAGTACTCCTCCCTCAATTACTTTTTTTTTTTTATTTCTCTTCTTACTACCCGTTTGGATTATAAGCTTATGTACTAATTACGGTAATATGTTAGGGATGAGGAAGATTGAACTTGGAGGAAGTATACCTGAATTTTGCGTGGAGGGTGAATGGGATACCCATTTAGCAAAAACCACCCTCACTATACCCGACAGGTATTTTAACCCCGATATCCTCGACATCGGCAGTCTAGTTTATTGAAAGAGTGACGTCTTAGACCATTCGACCACCGTAGCGGGTAAGAATTAGTCTAATGAGCGTTTCTAATTGTTGAACCACGTTAGTCTAGCGGGTTGAGCCGTTAACCTCGTCCTGTTTAGTTTGCCGAGGTGTTGGTGGCTCGAATACCGGTCGAATATACTGAGGGTAATTTTTTTTCTAAATGGTTTACAGCTCTCACTCCAAGCAAATGTAGGTACATTTTCTCTATATTATACATCCTTACACCAACTTTATTGGTGTAAATATGCGCATATCTCTGACGAGGCCGGTGTGGACGGTAAAATGTGTATAAAATGTATCAGCATTTGTGTGAAGGTATAGAAGAAAGCATACTATGGGTAGACAAAAAATAATTCACTTAGATTTTGATAGGATTCTAACCCAAACCTCCTCATCACCGGCAGGACAAAACTGACTTCTTTACCCTCTTGACCCCTTTTACGGGTTTTCGATAGTACCTTGATTTAACTTTAGTTCGGGGAAATTATGATTTATTATCTTAATATTTATTGCTTGAGTGGGCTGCTTATTCCAATCTTCAAATACTTGCGCTCTCGTTTCAAAATACCTTCTCACATCGTCATATTGTGGGTCTGAGTTAGGATTTCAGAAGGCAACTCGCTCACAACTAAATCGAATAGTTTTTTTTATAACCCCCTCAGGTGGTCGGGATGGTCTAAGGTAGCGATTTCCGACCTTTTCCAGTTCGTCGCCCCCATGAAGCCAATGACAATTCGCCGTTATCCCCTCCCCTACTTTCAACCCGCCAATCATGGTACATTATTAAAAGTTTCTTTTAAGGAAGCTGTATACATTATATCTAACATAAATTCAACACTCACATGATGTGGTGCTGTTTTTTAACCGTCATATTTCGAGTGTCCGGTTCAATGAAGTATTATTTCAATCGTATGTTTGGCTCTACAACAAGTCTATATATTTATTTTTAATATGCACATAAGCTGAGAACGTTGTCTCGCACATATATATGGTGGCAATGTGCATCGATTACCTTGTCAATTTGGAAACATCTCAGTACACCGAGGTAGCATGGGAACAAAATTACGAAAACTGTATTGAAGAAAATAGCATCTTCAATTACGAATTACAAAACAATTCATTTGGTTGGTATTCTTCAATTGATGGTCCGTGAACCACAGGCTGGTAATTTCTGGTGTAAGCCAGGGTTTCCCAAACATTTTATACTGAAGGTGTCCTTGCAATAGAAAAAAAAAACCACTGGGGCCTTCATGAAATCTGTAATACTAATATTATGAGCATTCAATAACGACCTTGAAATTTTGTAAGCATAAAAGTATTGAACAATCGGAAAGCATCAAATGTTCTGGCTGTGTCTTTGGCAAATATCCTTTATTCAGATTTAAAAAAATTTAACAACTGATGTTATTTTATATTGTGAAAAACAACTAAAGTATATATTATAAAACCGCCTCATGAAGCCTGAGATAATTATAGTGGAGCATAATTTGAAAAACTATGGTCTAAGCTGTCACGCTCTCAATAGAATGTACTACCAATAACTGGAAGAATGGCACTCGAATCCCTGTTGGGTGTACTGAGAGTGGTTTTTTTTATAAATGGTTTCTTTCTCTTCCTTCACGATAGATAAGGTACAGTTCTTCTTAATTCTACCTTCGTTATTCCTAGCCCATCAGTGGTAAATATGCGCCTATTCCGAACCGGTATACCTCATATAGGTAGGAGAGGTCGTTAGGTGGCAACTATCAAAAGGTTCGTTATCACAAACCCTGGCTTAAAGTGACTAATGTCAACCCACTCGGTAATTATTATCATTTGTTGGTAATACTATATTATCAATAAAAAGTGTTATCAAACGATTCTAATAATATTTCCGGCCAATGTTCGTAATAAAAAACCTTCTTCTAGCTGTCACCACCTCGTCTACCTAAATAGAACATGGTTCGACGCGACGAAAAAAAAAAGAAATCCTCGTGTTCTCTTGATACCGGTAATTGTACGAAAAAAGTTATTTTGTTATTTTTACAATGTAATAATGTTTGTTATAGCCTCTGTACTCATTCATGTGCAAATACTTTTTATTTTCTTGTTTTGTGGTAAGCTCTATTTCACTTCCTATACTCCATCACTTGTGACTTGGTATAAATACTTGTTTGGGTAATTAGCAGGACAAAAGGTTGACTTATTTTTAATAAACATGTTCTGTTATTTTTTTAATGCACCACTAATAAATACACCTTATCCAGCTATTTTCTAGGTTTTAACTTAGTGGATGTAATAGGTTTACTATATTAAGCATAATATACTTATACACATCACACGTTTACTGCGACACATGACTGTATCTGGGGCGGTTCGAAGGTTATTGGCAAGTAAATCAACACTTGTTGAGACTGTACAAGTAAACTGCTCCCTCATCCTCACAGACCGTTCGACCAACCATACACAGTATAGTGTAATGAATGAATGTGTGTTTATAGGATTAAAAGATAAAGTTTGATACTTATGGAAGGGAACAGTTACTGGTGCAGTCTTATCAAGCCAAGATTGACTTGGTAACATCCCAGGAACCACTTCTTGACTATGTAGTAATTAGTTTCGTGCCATGGAGGGTTGTCAGTGTAAGCAGAGCTTGTTAAAACTGTAACCATGTTCTATCCCACTCTGTCCCCATTTGACCAATCATACATAAACTCTGCTCTACATATCTCGCATGCGAATGTTGATACCTGATCAATAAACGTTTAACTGACTGATGAGAACATTTTACAGGTACGGAATAAACAAGCTCTGCTTATCCTGGCAACACTTTAATAAGACACTCCACTGATATTTTGGAAAATTAATAACACAACGATATAAACACAAAATATATATTTATCAACTTTACAAATTTGAGAGTTCAATATGCATACTTACTTCCAAGTGCAAATTTCTATGACTAAAAGTTAAAAATTCATTATTAAAAAAAAGTCTTAGCTAATGACCAACAGCCTTGACCTTGGCCTTAAGGCGCCAAATATTCATAAGCTTAGATGGCAGTTTTTTTAAGTTCATATGTGTTAACCCAATGGCTCAGCCTATGAGATAGGAGTAAGGAAAATGTTTAGGATTAAGTGCACTAGCACAAGCTCATAGAGAGAATAAAATCCACTAAGACTAATTACATTTAGAAAACCACCTCTATACACCAAACCAAGAGTAGTAAAAATAATATTTTTATTTGCCGTTTTTAAAAACACAAGTATATTGAATTCAAATAGTTTTTTGAAACTATAGATTTAATCTTTAAGCAGTAATCCTTTTGTTTATTCATTTACTTTTTTTTTTAATCTTAATTATAATTACATAAAATATAGTTGAGAAATGCCACCTGGTCACGGGAATAAAACCTGGGACTCTTTAACTTTCCGTGCAAATGCTCTACCACTGAGCTCTCCATGAACCGTCCCTTCATTCATCAATCATAGCTTAAGGCAGTCTCTGTGGTGACCGTGTCAACAGAGAGTCAACACCTGGGAAAGGCAGGGAATTTTATAATACAAGTTTTGTAGCAATCCTATTCTATCCCTTAGACGTTAATTTTAGACAAATTATGTACACTCTGTTTACCTTGACAGATAGCAGCCCTTACCGTAACTGATTACACTATGACACTTTCTTACAAGCAACATCATAAAGTAATCCATCGTAGTAAGCTTGCTAACTCTCAGGCTAAACGGAGTGAACATAAAAACACATTCATAGCTATTTTAATTGTTGTTGTGATGTTCTAAAGAATGTTTTTCCCCAAGTATCTAAGCCAAGGTATAAATCAGGATCATAATTAAAGATACAGCTGTAGTAATCTTCCCAGTGTGGTAGAAAAATAAAATTTGGAAATCAGGTTAAAATACTATTCAGAATAAGTTTTAAGGGCTGAAAATGGTAAATTTTTAATTGGGACTTTGGGAAAGAGGGGTTGGGGGTTAAGGGACGAGGGAACGTCTTAACAGAAAGAAGAACTTTTGGATGTGTTAGAAAATTTAAATTTGGCAGGTAGGTAGAAGGACAATTTGTCTTAAAATTCGAAATTTCTTAGTAGAAGTTATTTAAATAGAAGGCGAGTCGTAATGAGGTCTTACAATTTCTAAAACTAATAAAAATAACTACTTTTCCTTATGATATTAAATTTACCATCTGCAAGAAGGTATAAATAACACTACAATTAAACATCAATATCCTAAGATTTTAAATGGAGAAAATAGGAGCGATTGGTAGGGATTGGTGGAAATAACCTTTCAGGTGAGGCAGATTAAATTTGCCAGGAATATAGAGGGAGTACTCCAATAACATAATAAAGTTGAAATATTTACCATTAATGAAGGGGATGGTGAAATGAAGTATTTTAAAATTTCCAAAACTAAAATAATAAATTAATTTTAATGTAGTATAAGAATCACCCCATTCAACCATCAAGGTTTGATCTTTAGATTTAAAAATTAAG
The DNA here is from genome assembly GCA_902151445.1 of Timema monikensis. NCBI lineage: Eukaryota > Metazoa > Arthropoda > Insecta > Phasmatodea > Timematidae > Timema > Timema monikensis. Next base: position 115,119 of record CABFVZ010001257.1, read on the forward strand.
AAGCAGTAAACGTGAAAGGTGGATTCCCTATGATTCCTAAAAGTGATATAAAAACACTGTTTGGCGTGATATAAAATAGAGGTTCGACATGGAAGTTAATAGACATTTCCGGAAAGCCTAATTACGTCTGAACATACCGAATTTCAAAATTTAATCATCTCAAAATTGGTACATCTATTCTTTATAGAACAATACTTTTCTGTGTGGTTTTAACCCCTTTCAACTTTCATATCCTTAATATTTAAAAAAATATTTATACTTTTTGCCTTTTTTTTAAACATTTTTGCTCTTTTCCATTGTACCCTTATTATCCTTGTTCCTATTTGCGTTATTAACTACCCCTTTAAAAAATTGATTTAACGATTACCCCTTTTGACTTTTTTTAAACCTTTTAATCCTAAAATGTTTCTCCCTGTTAAAGCCAGGTACTTCATAGGAAAAATGTGTATATTATTAAATTGATAAAAAAAATTAAATAGGGTAAAAAGTTTAAAAAGGATCAAAAGAGCAAAAGGGGTAACAGGGGTTTATTTGTTAAAAAACAATAAAAAAGGGTAAATTCTTCAAGAGGGGTAGATTAAAAGTGGTGACAAATGCTAACAAAAATAGATTATAATTACTTTGAACTCTTTTTTCGTCTTTTGCACTTTTTAATGTTTAAACTCTTTCTGTCCTTTTTACCCTTTTTATGCTTTTTACAAACTTTTTTCCTTAAATATTTTGATAAGTTTTACTCTTTATCCTTTTTACCCTTTTAACCTTTTTACTATTCTCCCGTGCAAAACCGGGTACTTCATACTAGCTAATAATAATCGATGACGGTAAAAAAACTGCTTTCAAATACTTAATTAATTTTTTATAAATTTGCATTTGAATGAATATCTCTTGCCATGAATTAAATTCTTATAAAGTGGCAAAATAAAGAACCAGGACTGAAGCGACTTAAAAAAAAACACACACACATTCTGTGCAAACAAATAAGTAAGAAGCGATACGAATAAAACGGATTTTAAATAATATTCATACTTTTATATATTATGATATCATATATAAATGTTGCCAGCTCGTATTTTTATAGGAAACGTGAAGAAGCTATAGGTATATTATTTAAAATTCGTAATATTCCTATTGCTTTATATGTATACATTTTAGTGATAGATCTTGGTTGTTGCCAGGGAAAGCCATATTTGACGAAACTGTATTAGTAAATTATTTCCATCAATTCAGTCACTCACTCACTTCATTATTTGTGTGGTTGTTCAAAGGAGAGAACGGTTTACTAGTACGGTCCTGTCAAGACTGCTTGCCCTGATAAACACCCTAGATAGTTACATATATTACAAAGTTAATATTTGGGATTTATATTCATTGAGTGTTTGTATGTGTGGGGAGGACGGGTAGGTGGAGAGTGGTAATCTAAAATAAAATAATTTGAAAAGTAAGTCAACGTTTCGTCAAACGATAGTCGAATATTGACTTCACTCGACTAAACTTATTTAATGTATAATGATTTTTATAGAATATTATTTATATATGTCTTGTTGTAGGTGGTCCTATTCACCCGCTCCCTTTTCACATACCTCAAGCTATGTCTAACAGTTTGTGGGAGTTACACATTCAATCAGTCAGAAGTAATTGATTTTGAAATGTATAATGAGGAGAATGAAGACAAAGGTTTGGGATCAATAGGAATAGAAGACACCAACAGTCATATGGGTACAAGTCGTAAAGAATTTCTTATTTATTTGGGAACGATGTATAAAAATACTGTGTGACAAAGAAAATCGACCATCGAAACTTAAGATTGAAGTAGAAAACGAGATTGAAGAAGACGTAAAAGGACCCAGCATTTTAAAAGAGTGAAGTGGAGATACCAATAAAGGACATACGAAGAAGGAAATCTGCTGTAGATGGCGACATACCAGCTGACTCTCTGAAGGAACTGGGAAACAACGGATTAATGGATTTAACAAAACTTCTACGAAACAAGATGATGGTCCAAGGACTTTCTAGACCTAGCGATTGATGATGGCCCTTAGGAAAAAGAAACACGCCAAGAAATACAGTGACCATAAGACTATCAGCCTCATTTCTCATGTGGGCAAGATTGTGGCAAGAATACTCAAGAGGTTAATGGAAAATAAAATAGAAAATGTGATGGAAGAATACCACTTTGAATTCAGAAAAGGAAAAGGAACCAGAGATGCCGAGAATAATCTCAGAGATAGTGCGGAAGTCAAGGAAGAGGTCTATAATGGTTTCATCGACAGGCAAAAGGAGTTTGAAAGAGTAAAGTGAAAGAAACTGATGGAAATACTTTAGATGATCGGCATCAACCTGAGGTACAGAGGGTTGATTGCAAACCTGTACCTGGGACAGTGAGTGAAGATAATGCTGAATAATGGAGATACCAAAAGCGTATAGATAGGAATGAAGCAGGGATGCTGTTTGTCAACTATTCTCTTCAACTCGCATAGATAGTGGTAGGTCAGGGAAGCCCTGGAGGGAGGGGAGAATTTCAGGATAGGAGGACGCGCCATCAATATATTAAAATATGCAGATGATTTAGCATGGCTGGCCACAAATGAAGAAGAGTTGCAGGACATTATGAACCAGTTAGCTGGAGACAGGGAGAAGATTTGGCATGAAGATCAACATTTAGAAGTCAAAAGTGATGGAGATTTCAAAAAATGAAGTGCCACTGAAAATCAAAATTGGAAAACATGAGTTTGAAAACATAGAGTAGCTCAAGTACTTGATAAGTTTGCTTACATAAGATGCCTATTGCACCAAGGAAATTAGCTCGAGGATTGCCATAGCCAAGGACGCTTTTAACAACAAGAGGTTACTGCTGATCAGCAATTTGAGTTTGTAACTGAGGAAGAAATTGATGAAATGCTATATTTGGATCATCGCACTGAATGGAATAAAAACTTTGACTCTCAGGAAGTTGTAAAAATAAAAACTTAGATAGCCTTGAAATGTAGTGCTGGAGAATACTTGAGAAGATCTGGTGGACATACATTGAGAAAAATGAAGAAGTACCTAGAAGAGTAGGTTATAAGAGAACCATTTTGGATATGATCTTTCAGTACAAACTGGATCGGACACGTCCTTAGGAGAAACTGTTCCTGAACAACCCCATAGAAAGCAAGGTTGAGGGAAAGAGGAGCTCAGGAAGAAGGAGGATTCGATTATTGGATGATTTTAAGAAAAGAAGAAAATTCTGAGTAGCGGTTGAAGCTTGGATACTTTGTAATAGTAGGATACTGGTTTCATTAATATGTGTTAAACTTTTTTTACTGTCCTTTGATGTTATATTCAAACTACAGTCTAATTTTTTGTTATAATGCCGTTTTCACGAGTATGTTTGTACTCTTTTCTTTGCCATTTTGTGCCAATCTTATACTCTCTCGTGTGACTTATTTTTCTCTCTAAGCAAGTATGTATAAAATAATTAAATACATTTACACTAAATAATATTAGAGTAGAACATTTTTAGTTCAAAGTCCAAGGGATATTTAAAAAATTTAGAAATATCCAAAATTCGAACTAACCATTTGTATTTGTATTGTGGCATTTGATAAACAATAATTCAATAGCATCAAAATATGCTACATATAAACAAACACACACATCATAAGCCTATATTCTATATAAAACACACACTATATATTATATATAAATAAATGTAAAAAACAAGAAAATTTTAAATACAAAATATAAAAACTTATGTTTACATACGAAAATAACAGACTTAAATTAGTCAGTCAGGGCGTTACGTGATTACATTGTTATACAAAAGTGATGAAAGTCGAGCCAACACGTCCTCTTTTCTAGGAAACCCGTTACCCTGCCGGTGCAGTGTTCTCCTCTTTATCTTTTACTATGCTTTAATAACTTTATATTACACTAGATAGCTGTTGCCCGCGGCTTTGCTCGCGTGGAAGTTGATTATATACAAATACGAAAATATACATATGTATTTACAGATTAATTTAAAATATTACGTTACGTTGATGACCATAACTTGACCTCAGATCAAAAATAATGCAAGTCCGATACAAACTTTCACCCCCTTTTTCATCCCTTATTAAATAAAATTTCCAAAATTCCTGAAACACGTATTTATTTGTTTTACGTCAATAACCGAAATACAAAATTTTGTTTATGTAACTTTCAAAATGACGGACTTTCATACATATTATCATACATATTATCATCCCCTATTTTGACCCCTTTGGGGTGGAATTTTCTAAAATCCTTTCTTAGTGGGTGCCTACATAACAAAATGAATATACAGTCCGAATTTCATGCTTGTAGCCTTGATAGTTTGCGCTCGGCGATGATGAATCAGTCAGTCAGTCAGGACATGTTATTTTATAAGTATAGATTCTTGGCATATGGAGTGATTTTATAAAGATTGTTAAGCTAGGTTTGAAATGAGTAGAATCTTTGAAAAAATTAACAATAGACAGGCTTCGAATTATTCAAATATTTCCTTCAAAAATTCGAATTAAATGTTGTTTTTTAACCATTTATTTTAATAGTAATTTAATAAGGATTCACGGTTGATTTTAATGAACCAATGTTGACTTAGCCAGAGCATACTGTATTTTAAAAGTTTCACTCTATATGAAAATATAGAAATATAATATAAATATATATATATATATATATGGAAAATATAAAAAAAATATAGTTTTCAACTTTCATTAGATTATAATTTCATACTTTTTGAAAAGCATTAAGGGCACATATAGTTTATACGCAGACTTTAGCCCAATATTTTGAATTTCAAGTACTTCACACATTTTCTTTTCAAAAATCTATTAGAAGGATTTTATTTTGGTTATTTCTCCAGAAAACTACTACTTGAATAAATTAAAACGTGATTTTTCAAAGTTTTTCTTGAAACGAAAGTTAATACTTAAAAAAAAAAAAAAACTGATTGATTGTTTTAGGTTATCAATTTTTTTAGTATATTAAATATTAATTTGTGATTTCTTGATGATTTCCATAGCTTTTTTTTACGTTTACTCTTGTCTAGTATTAATAAGTAAATTGGTTTACACCTTTTCTTCAACTTTTTCAAACCTATGCTCAGTTATTTTCACACCCACATCAATGACGTAGTTGACTAACGCGCTAGTATAGTGTTGAGCCAGACTGCTGAGGACGGGAAGATTGAGGTTCGAATCTCGATCGGGTGAACTCGGGTGGTGGGTGGATCTTCCTAAATGGCTTTCCACTCTCCCTCCGCGCAAATGTGGGTTCACTTCCTCTAAATTCAAACTTCCTAATTCCTAATCCATTAGCGTAATTAGTACTTAATCGTATAACCCTAACGGTTAGTAAGACGCGGTTAAAGAAACAAAGTAATTTTCACAAATATATGGTTTATTATTTGAAGTAAATGTTTCAAGTTACATACACTTTGTTTACCCTAAAAAGTATCAGTTTTAACTTTACTTATTACACTATGGCCCTATCTTATAAGCTATGCATAGTGGAAACGTACAAGGTAGTAGTCTTAACTTGACTGATTACACTATGGCCCTATCTTATAAGCGATGCATAGTGGAAACGTACAAGGTAGTAGTCTTACCTTGACTGATTACACTATGGCCCTATCTTATAAGCTATGCATAGTGGAAACGTACAACTGTGATACCTACTTTTCAACAGTTCACAAGAAAGATTGTGGATTCATTAAATTTTGGGTGATTTTCTAAGATAATATTTAGTGGTGTATTGAACGTGTGAACAAAGACAGCCTATCTCAATGTCGACACTTTGAAAGCAAGCCAAGTCACTCGTGTTAACGCTGCTACCAACTTTATTTTTTATTTTTTAAACACTTAGTCTACTTTGTTTGAACACTTCCTGAATGACTAGCAGCACTTTCCTACAACTACAACTTATTATTTCTTTGCTTGGTATTTTAAACCACTCTCTATGTTTGTTTGTTTGTTTGTTTGTTTGTGTGTGTCAATTCTCTGTTTGTGATAGTCAACTTAGTTTACCTAGCAGTAAATTCAACTTGATCTGATAATGATAATAATACTCAATATAGCTCACCCACCGTCTCTTTCATTCTAGTAAAGTGCTAGCGATAAAGGGGAAAGAATGTGGCTGTAATATCACAGTTCTTCAGAATATGTTTTAATATCATTGTGTATCACGATATATTTGATTAAAAAAAATATATTCATATAAAGCGACGACATTTTTGCTGTAGTTGCAACAGTCGCTCTAAAAAAAAGGCCACATTCTTTCGAAATTTGAATTCAAAAGATGTAATAACTTGTTTTCTCTCTATTAATTTTTTTTAAAGTGTGTTATGCAAAAGGTGAATTTTTTATGTCTGTGAGTAATGCTTGTTTTTATTTATGTTGTCTTTCAGGGGATTCGGGTTTATCACGTTCGCAGACCCGTCAAGCGTAGATAAGGTTTTAGCGCAAGGAACGCACGAACTTGACGGTAAAAAGGTAGGCTATCGTAAACTCATTTTTTTAAATAATTATTTAATATTATCAGATAATATTAGCGATATTATTCCTAGAACTGTGTAAAAGGTCATCCATAAACCACGTATTGCTTTTTCTTACTTTTTTTTTTATTCTACCCTTCCCTCCAACCTGTGCTACGTAACTTTTAACATCAAGAGTGAATGCCATTATTTCACTAAAAGAGGGAACAAGATTTAATAAACTCAGAATTGATAGTTATCTATAAGTATGTTTACTAACTGTGAAAACACGAATAAAATAAAATTACTTATTCAACATTATACGTAGTTCATTGGGTGAAAGCTATAACATGATAATTATATACCTTAAATTGAAAATGGCGTGTGAGCATGTGAATTGAACCCAAGACCTCTAGCGTACTAAGCCAAACGTCCCTTGTTCGATTACTGTGTCCAGGTGTTATTTTTCAATTTAAAATATACTATATTTAGATATGACTATAACCGTAATTAATCCATTATAACATATGATATATTTTCTCCATTTACATTTTGTTGTTGTATGTGTACCTAACTGAAGATTGTTTCTATCCCCTGTAAGAAGATAATATGGGAATTTCTAATAAGCTTTGAATTAAACAAACCGTCAAACTTTAGTATGTTGTTTCAGCTAGAATCTGTAACTGTCTTAACATTACATGTACAAAGATAATATTTTTGTAGATATCATAGGTGACCTGGCGGTCTAGGGGTAAGGTGTCGGACTTCTGTGCTGGGGTCCGGGGTTCAATCCTCGGTCCCGGCACAGATTTATCTGATTACCAAACCCTTCCTTCATCTCTGACAAGACGTGTATTACTCACAACTTGTGAATGTGGGGAATGCCAGGCCTCCACCGTGGTTCGGATTCCACGTTAAACTGTAGATCCTCCATTTCATCTCACAATCACCCTACCATTACACATTAGCGTAAGTGCGTATAACCCTAACGGGTAGTAAGACACGGTGCTAACAATAACAATAATAATAATAATAATAATAATACTGTATATATCATGTTATAGACCTTCCCCCATTGAATTGAAATATAAGAACCGTGTTACGTATCACTGTGTGTGCCCAACCTCCTCCCATTTAACACTATGTAGACATTAGAGCTCCACCCACATCCCTCTCAACAGTATTACGTCGTTTATGGTTGACTCCGAAGTATTTTATAAATACGTGTTGTCAGTGGTGCACCAGAGGGGTGTCAAGTGGGGAATTTGCTCCCCCCCCCACCTTCCCCCAAAAAAGCACAAATAATTTTAATAAAAAACTAGAATCCTATGGAAAACTAAAATACTGAACACTAAAAATGGCTCGAATGTAAAGGCTACAATGTGAAAGACATTGTTTAGACTTTATTTAAAAAAAGAGAGAGATTTCGTTTAAATATACATTAAAAGTGTCCCTAAAATTATCAATTGAAAAATATTACAGAAATAATAGCCTTAATGCTTTGTCTAAAAGGCTACTTACATTATTTAAATCATTGCCCTAAGCGACCATAGTAAACTAAAAATTCTCCCACTCCCTTCGAAATTGCATTCTGGCTAAAGCCTTGATTGAATGCCTAAACCAAAGTAAATTTCTGGGTGCACCACTACTTGTTATAATAGTTTTATAAGGTTTGTTGTTTGAAATTATAATTTGTGATGCGCCGTGTTATTACTGCGTGAGGCCAACTTGTTATTTAGGTGACTAGTAGACTGCAAGAGTTGACGGGATTGTAATTGTAAATCATCTCCACTCCCTCTCATTTTAACTAATCATTCAATCATTTACACACGTAATAATGTAATGAATTAATTAATGAATTAGTTTATTAGTTTTAAAGAGTGATTCTTACACTAAATACAAGGGAATGGTTTACCAGTACAGTTCTGTCAAGCCTTTATTTCCTTGGTAACAACCCCAGAGTGAGGAGGGAACAGTTTACTAGTACAGCCTCATCAAACCTTGCTGGCCTTGGCAAAAACCCACAAGCTTCTTCTGACAAAGTCACCCAGGGATTTCAGAAAACTCAAGGCATTCACTAAATATAAAATAGCTACTTCAACTATTGTAAAGTTCGCATTTTGGGAAAGTTACCGATTGTCTTATCGCATCACCTCTTTGGGTAAATTATTGTTGAGTTAACATATTTGGAAAACATGGGGTGTCGTTGATGATGAGATAGTCAAATTTAAAATCTTATATGTAGATAATTATTATTATTATTATTATTAGCACCACGTCTTACTACCCGTTCGGGTTATACGCACTTACGCTAATGTGTAATGGTAGGGTGAAAATGGTAGGGTGATTGTGAGATGAAATGAAGGACCTACAGTTTAACGTGGAATCCGAACCACGGTGGAGGCCTGGTATTCCCCACATATGTAGATAATTGAACTTAGGGAAATGTTTGCTTCAAATAGGGATGGGTAGTGGTACTGATAACCTTGTCTCATCACCAGACATTGTTAGGGTAATCAAATTTCTCAGGTTACTGTGGGCAGGACATGCAGCGTGAATGTAAGCAACTAGTAATGCGTTAAAAAGTTATTGACTGGTGAACCTAATGGAAAAATACCAGTTAGAAGACCTAAACTTAGATGGGAGGATAACATTAGAATGAACCAAAATGAATTAGGTTGTAATGAAATGGGCAGGATAGAACTAGCTCAATATAGGGATAGGGATGAGGTAAAATGGATAGAACTAGCTCAAGATAGGGATAGGGTGTAATGAGGTAGACTGAATAGAACTAGCTCAAGCTAGGGATAGGGTGTAATGAGGTGGACTGGATATAACAAGCCCAAGTTAAGGATAGGGTGCAGTTAGGTGGACTGGATATAACTAGCTCAATACAGGTATATGGTGTAGTGAGGTGTACTGGATAGAACTAGCTCATGCTAAGGATAGGGTGTAATGAGGCGGACTAGCATTTTGATTTAAATTATAGAATGAAATAGAAGTTGTTCAAACTTATTTTCAATGTTTTAATTTTGTACGTGCTAATATGCGGTGATATTATCTCTTTTTGGTTTTAATGTCTGATCACAGGAATTAAAGAGTTGCCAGACTGGTATATATTAGACCATAGTTTGATTGTGTTTATTTGAATTATCTTCATTCTGTTTTAAATTAATGATCTTAAAATCTTTTGGCCTAACAATCTCGTGAAAGTGAAATTATTTGAAGAGATGATTTTACCGTCAAGACATTTTATATAAACAGAGTAAAACATGGTTATTGTTAATATTTTATGATAGTTTCGATGATAAGTGACTATTAAGATAATTTAAACTAATGCTTAACGTGAAAAATGTATAAATAATACCAGACATATGGGTAATTGGAGGATACATCCATTTGCTTTAGACTAGTGGTAGTCTTTTTCACCGAGTTGAAATACTTGTCAATGACGGTGACCTGGCGGTCTAGGGGTAAGGTGTCAGACTTCTATGCTGGCGGCTGGGGTTCAATCCTCGGTCCCGGCACAGATTTATCTGATTACCAAACCCTTCCTTCACCTCTGACAAGACATCTTGTGAATGTGGTGAATGCCAGGCCGCCACCGTGGTTCGGATTCCACGTTAAACTGTATGTCCTCCATTTCATCTCACAATCACCCTACCATTACACATTAGTGTAAGTGCGTATAACCCGAATGGGTAGTAAGACGCGGTGCTAATAATAATAATAATAATAATTGTCAATGACAGACTACCACCCGTGTTGATTTAAGTGAGATTGATTTATTTACTAATACATCCATGGCTTCCATACTTCATTTTGATTCCTATTTGTCTTTAACAAGAGAAGAATCGTTGACAGGACAACTTTAAATCGTGAAGTCCATAAGAAAGAGTAACTAACATATAATAATTCAGCATCAATATTAAACGATTAAAATATAAATTAATCAAAAGGGGTTGATTAATGATAACAGGAATTGATTAATGATATCAATACATGCTTTATGTTCAACAAAATAACCTTAACTCTATTCACAAGCATGCTATTTACACTCTGTGTTAGTAGTACCTTTGATATGTCACTCCTAATTTGAAAACTTGACGTCCCGAAATTGATACACGAGTCCAGGCTTTGGAAATGGCTGATTATAGAGACTAAACTCTGAACATATGTGTTTAATAACCTACCATGGTAATATAATAAATATAACATGTTGGGCTGAGCACATGGCTTTGAGATACAGTGGTGCCCTTTGATGTGTTACTTGACGAACACTCCGTTTTATTAGGTTAATTACACAATGGCCCTATCTTATAAAACATACCATAGTGGAACCAAGCAATGTAGCAGTCTTACCTTGATTGAGTACACTATGCCACTTCCTTATAATATGCACCATAGTGGAACCAAGCAATGTAGCAGTCTTACCTTGATTGAGTACACTATGCCACTTCCTTATAATATGCACCAGAGTGGAACCAAGCAATGTAGCAGTCTTACCTTGATTGAGTACACTATGCCACTTCCTTATAATATGCACCAGAGTGGAACCAAGCATGGTAGCAGTCTTTCCCTGATTGAATGTACTATGACCCTATATTATAAGCTACATCATAGTGATACCAAACAAAGTAAGCTTGATACCTTTCAGGGTAAATAAAGTGTACATTTTTTAAGGTGATGTTTAATCCTAAAAAGAGTTTTATTTAGTGGTGCTAGGTATTTATGTATTTATATGTATCACTGAATGTATGTGCACCACCTCTGGGAAACCTGTGTATGCTGTAACTTATACTGTATATAAGGGCCAGTGTTCTGTTACAAGCCTAGTTGTCATCTTCGTCTGTCTGTGGTGTACACCCAGGGGGTTGGAATGGAGTGAGGAGGGGGTAATGGGATATTTACCTTCTCCACCTCTTATCCAAGACTGCAAATAGTTCTAATGAAAGCTTAAAGCGTACATTAATATCTTTTAATATTATTCCATAACATTATTATTGAACGCCCCTTATAGTCTATTTTCAGACAATCCCTTCAAGGGGGCATTTTCCCCAGACTAGCAGATTTATTTTAATAAATCTGTTATATCCTTATACAGCGCATCACGTCTATTCTTCTAAATCTAATATATTACTCTTTTTATTATAAAATCTAGTTTTAGTGACAATGCCTAAGGTTGAGGTTGGTTAGCTTAGGAGGGGGTCGGAGAGAAAGGAATGAAAAATATGTTCATTGAAACCTAATTTTTTTTACGAGTTTTTAATCCCCCATATTCCAAAGGGAATGTTTTCCACAGGTGATTAAAAGTGATTTCTTTTGATCTCTTTCTAAACAAATTACTCTCGGTGTATGTATATTACAACACACACACACATACATGGTCGTATATATTACAACACACACACACACGAGGTCGTCTATTTCCCGCGCTCATGTCACAAAAATATGCGCGCAACTGTTTCGCTTCGCTTACAAACTTTTAGGTTGTTAATAATTTCGAATATCGATATCCACTCCCTGGGGAGTTTTGGAGGGAATAGGGGGGATTTTTTTAAAAATTGGTGTTGTGCGTGTAGGTTAAACCTACAAGCTTAACTCCCAACATCACAGAGGATAAAGATCAAATAAACAATAATTGTTTCCTGATTATTCGATTGTTCGTGGAATACTGATGAGGTAGTCACATGATCTAAGGCGTCACTATCATGATATTTGGTGTATTTTTATCACCGCGTCTTACTACCCGTTTGGGCTATTCGCATATATATATATATATNATATATATATATATATATATATATATATATATTAATTACGCTAATGTGCTTTGGAAGAGGAAGGTTTAATTTAGAGGAAATAAACTCACATTTACTTTGAGAAAGAATAGAAAAAAATAATTAGGAAAAACTATTCTGAATACACCCGACCTCTATTCGAACCCTGACCTACCGATGAAGGGGTTGTCGGGGCTGGAAATCTAGTCGGTGCGTAAGTGGGGTGTTTTTCCCCTATATGGCTTAGCTTCTTCCCTCCACTCAAATGTTGGTACATTTATTCTAGTTTCACCTTCCTCCTTTTCATTTCATTAGTGTGAGTACATAGATATCGTGGATGAGCCGTAAACAAGACGTGGTGTTATATTTATTTTCAAATATATAAATGTCTAAAAACTGTGCTTTAATACTTTTTTGTAATCCGGTGTGTTTTATGACACGAATCTATATCTAGGAAACTTTCAAAGTGCATGCAATGAAAATCTAATAAGCGGAAGCTGAGAAAATGGCCAAACAGTAGTGTTTTGCAGCCGCCATATTAAAATCAAATGACTGACGTAAATTCTAAATAACCAATATGTTAACTAGGGCGGAGGGAGGGGGAGTGTCACTTCATGGATACCTCATATGATGATAGAGTTCCCTCAGTGTGACTCACGTCTGCGACCAGTGACTGGACTTGTTTCCATAGTTTGTTATGTTATGTGATAATTTCCTTCAAGGCAACTGCGACTGGCGACCAGAGTGCGTGAACAGCGTCTCTATATTGCGTCAGCGTTCACACTGCTCGCGCCAACGAGAAAAAAGGTTTTTTACTAGAGCTGTAATTTTTTTTTGTGTGTTCGATTATTCTGGAGCCCATATTTTTGATTTAGTGGTCAGAGTTCCTAACTATAGATCCATAACTCTCAGATTCGATCCCCGATGATTCCACAATCTTTCTGTGAGGCAGTGGATCTGAAATGGGCTCAAACTTAGCCTCGTGAGAACATACGAGGAGCTACTTGAACAAATAGGCAGTGGTTTCGTTCTAGAAAACAGAGATTAACGGCTCAAGGGTTCGTTGTGCTGACCACATGACAGCCTTTATCTGCAAATGTTAGCACTATGTAACGGTTGGGGCCTCTCGGTTGGTATAACTCAACCATGGACTCAAACCACCGAGCTTGATTGGAGCTGGTATTGATAATGGTCCAAGATTTATCCACAGAAAAAGTCGAAAGTTTAATCGAAGCGTTGGAAAAGTACCTTTCAAGTTTTTCTTCTTGTCATCTTTCATTAGACTCAGAATTGAGTTGATTTGTGGAACATTGAGATAGAAGAATTCTCTGAGCTTCTTGTCACTCTTCAATAGGCGCCTGTATATAAACGTGGAGAATAAAGCTTTATCGGTAGGTTGACTGAATATGGGTCGCGTTTCAGTATTAATTTGGTAGTTGTTCGTCTTATTTTCCATCACAATTTCATCATCCTTTTCTTTTTCCAGCAAAAGGTATGTAAGAAGTAATCGATCACTCTGCTCTGACCTGTCATGATACAGGCTTAACACTATGCCAAAATAACATTTAAAAAACGGGACATTAAAGAAAACACAATTGAAAAATTCTCATAACTGAGGAACGATCTATACTCCTCAAAAAATGACCCATTACCGGCAACCAACCAGACGCTTTTAGGGGTACCGACGCAACCTTACCTTGAAAACTATGCCTAAATTATAAGTAGGCAACCTACCTAGTATCACATCCCACATGGTGTGTGACCTTTTCGGAGCTACTTGGCTACCTCTGAGGGGTTATGAGGTCCTAAACCTCTTCCCAGTTGGCTGGAGATCTCAATCTCGTTTCTCTTCAGATGCGGATATCTTAGCCATCTCAAGGTTCAAGCGGGGAAATCCTTATCCTATACTGGTGAGTGATAACATGAAGAAGACTGGAAGGAATTATTAAATTAAAAGATATACAGTATTTAATTTTAGATAAAGTTTTATAGAAAAAGTTCAGGAAGGAAAAAAATAAATAAAGAATTTAGTAAAATAAAAGTGAAATTTAGACACAGCGATGTTTTTCTGGTTGCTCGGAACAGTTATAAAATTAGCGGTAATTATTTATATACAATTTTGGACTCCTATACTCGCAACATACGTGCGAAACTAAAATAATGTTTCTGAATCAAGCTGACATTGCTCCGAGGGTTCGTATGATAGTGCGCCAACCATGGATAGATATCGTTTGAGGTTGAAAGATTTAAAAACTATCGAGATACATAATTATTGACCAAATATGCGAAAAAGCTGCACCAAACACCTCAAAAAGGTCGCATGTGACCATAAAACCACGGGTTCCCCTTCTCTGTGTTAACCGGACTTCCGAAATTGTTCTCGCGAAATTTCAGCACAGTCGGTTTAGTGTTTTTCGCGTGAAAGAATAACAGACACTAACTCATTTTCACATATCATTAGTATAAAATAAAGTATAAAATATAGGTGGTCTAGGGGTAAGGTGTCGGACTTCTGTGCTGGGGTCCGGGGTTCAATCCTCGGTCCCGGCACAGATTTATCTGATTACCAAACCCTTCCTTCACCTCTGACAAGACATCTTGTGAATGTGGGGAATGCCAGGCCTCCACCGTGGTTCGGATTCCACGTTAAACTGTAGGTCCTTCATTTCATCTCACAATCACCCTACCATTACACATTAGCGTAAGTGCGTATAACCCGAATGGGTAGTAAGACGCGATGCTAATAATAATAATATTAGTATAAAATATAATAAATGATCCGTTTCTTGAGTAGTTCTTAAATAACATGTTCTTATAATTTGGTTTCATTCGTTGATTATCTTCATTATTTATATATATACTTTTCTAGAATGAATGCGGATTGTAGAAGCTCCTAAAGAGGTGCCACATTACAAACGTTTATTTCTCTTCGTCGGATCTTTAATAATGTTGAGAAGGAGGTGAAGGGGGCGGGGGGATGGGAGAATGGGAGGGGTATAGGGAGGGGGGTGTTTGTTCAATAATGGAGCTGCCTCGACGAATTTTCGTCATTTCCAGTGATTACGTCTCGAGCTTGAAATTAAATGGAGGAAAGCGTATAGCGTTGGACAACGCAGAGACAAAAGGGAAATGTGATAATAAACGGGGTGAAAAGAATGGCATAAAAAGAGATTTTCCTTCGCATGCTCTTTCATTCTTTTTATTTTAATCTTTTTCGTT
>CABFVZ010001257.1:130662-154711 GCA_902151445.1 Timema monikensis
TTTTTTTTTTTTTTTTCTTTTTTTTTTTTATTTTTTTTTTTTTTTTTTTTTTTTAAGAGGGAGTACTAAAAGGATTAGCAGCTTCGAAACGTTGAATAGAGATTATTTGCCTTTTCTAGTGTGAATCTATTCTAGTGTGTTTTTGTATAAAACCTCGTTCACAAGGATGCGTCACAGGCGCGTTTTTAAAACTTGATGCGCTTTATGCGAGCTAGGGTAAGTCGACCTGACACTTACCAGCTATTAACATTTGAACGTTCCTTTTAGCCAAGAAGTGTCAGAAGTGAATAGAAAATAAAAAGAAAAATGACTATATTTCTACTGGTTGCATTTATAAATGGCGTTGTTCTATAATTAATATAATTGTAGCTGGGACAGTGTTTTATAACTATATATACGCATAACACATTGAAAAATGCCATATACATTTATCTATATATTTCTCTCTCTCTCTCTCTCTCTCTCTATATATATATAAGGGTCGTGTTTTCTTTAATACTTCCTTCTATCCGTATGAATTGTTTTTATTTATCTATTTAGAATCGCGTCTTACTATCCACTCGGGCTATACGCTTGTACTAATTACGTTAATGGATTAGGAATTAGGAAGGTTGAATTTAGAGGAAGTGAACTCATATTTGCCTGGAAGGAGAGGGGAAAACCATTTAGGAAAAACAACTCCCAGTTCACCCGACTGAGATTCGAACCTTGATATCCCCGTCCTCGGCAATCTGGCTCAACACGAAACTAGCGTGTTAGCCAACTACGCCACCGAGGTGGGTGTATGAATTGTTAACACACTTCTAAACGTCCTAGAAATCTGAATTTTGGAAGGCAGATAAAGGGGACATAAACCCCCTCCCCACCCCCCGTATAGCAATTAGTCTAAAAAGGGGAAATTTCATAATGTTCCACCAGGAATTACGGGGTGTAGAGGGAGCTTATAACACCTATTAGTGAATTTCAAAGTTTGAGTTAGTGAAATGGGGTAAGATGGGGTTCAAAACAAACAACTACTTACAAGGGTGCTATAGAACTTAAACTCAGCAGGACGGTTAAGGATACACTCCAAATAACAAAAAAAAAACTGTTGGTTTTAAATTTTAAAATTAAACTTTGTGAAAAGGGGGAAAGGGAATATTAACAGTAAACCACACTTCGGTAATATACAAAATTAAAATTTGCCAGGAATGTGGTGAGATTACTCAAAATCCTAAATAATTTTGAAATATTTATACATTTTAAATGGGAGTTGGTAAAATGGGGGATTTCGAAATTTCCAAAACTTAAATAAAAATCTACTTCTTAGTGTCGTAGAAGATTTAAATTGATCAGCAGGGCTTAAGTCACCCCAAACACCCTGACAAAAAAAAAAATTACAAAATGGAATTTCTGAAAATGAGGGGAGGAAGAGTGCCCACTCCCGAAATTTCCAGAACTCTTAGAATAGAACACGTCCTGTATTATTATTATTATTATTAGCACCGCGTCTTACTACCCGTTCGGGTTATACGCACTTACGCTAATGTGTAATGGTAGGGTGATTGTGAGATGAAATGGAGGACCTACAGTTTAACGTGGAATCCGAACCACGGTGGCGACCTGGCATTCCACACATTCACAAGATGTCTTGTCAGAGGTGTAGGAAGAGTTTGGAAATCAGATAAATCTGTGCCGGGACCGAGGATTGAACCCCGGCCGCCAGCACAAAAGTCTGACACCTTACCCCTAGACCGCCAGGTCACCCTCACTAATGCTGTTTGTTGAACTGTAATGATTTTCTTTCAAACATCTTTATCAAAAAATATATATATTACTTCTTTTTACTTCTCTTATGATCACTTCCAGGCAAATATAGAATATTTCCAGATTACTTCCCTATTTTGACATAATGTTTTATTGTCAGCCTACTTATTTTTCACCTTTAGTCACGTAATTTAAACCAATAAAGGATTCATATTTAAAAAAAGAATCTTGAGTGGTTTTCTACAACGACAGTATTTTTATCAACTCAAATTGGTTATTAAATTATTTTGGTAAGTTAAAGTAAATGATTTTAGAGATTAGTTTGTTTTTTATTTATAGATTTAAAACATGAAACGTTTCTTTTGGACAACTTTTCCCGGAGTTATATCCAAATTAAATCTGATACACAGAGGATGTGCCCCAAACTTTAAACATATTCTAAGGTGAACTCGCGATTTCAGAAAAGGACATTATTTTGACAAATTGAGTTTTAAAGTTTTTCTCTCTTCAAGGGTTACCAAATCAGAGTTTACAAGTTTTTAATATTGAAGCTGCGATCCATATAAATAATCTACGTTAGTCGGTGAATGTATGAACGTTATCAAGACAGGGTGTTTCGTTGTCATAAAAACAGTGAATGTGGGTTTTGAAACAAAAGACCTTGATCTATAAATTTACGAATGTGGTGAATGCCAGGTCTCCACCGTGGCTCGGATTCCACGTTAAACTGTAGGTCCTCCATTTCATCTCACAATCACCCTACCATTACACATAAGCGTAAGTGCGTATAACCCGAACGGGTAGTAAGACGCGGTGCTAATAATAATAATATAAATTTACACGAATATCACAAAACATCTGAATTGTTGCTGGGTTTTGTTACCCACCTTGTAAAAAAAACTTTCTCCTCCGTACTAGTGGCTAGTAGTGGAATATAAATAATACCATCACGTTGGAGTGACACGATTTTAATACTATATTTTATCATGAGGTGTTTTTTAAAATCTATAGTTCTATAATCGTTAAATTTAATAATACATACATACATACATACATACATGTTATTGATTAGGTTAATTCACTCACGGGATGAGTCTGAACAATTGGGATCCGCGATTAAATATCACACTTGCTGCTGATACCATTTATAGTAAGCTGTGCTGACTAAAAAAATGTTTGGATCAAGACTGATCCTAGATTGTGCACTGCGTGGAATTTTTAAGGTCCCGATTAAGATTCGGTGATTTTAATGCTGGAAAGGCCCGGACCACTCGACTACTACCAAACTAGTGACGAGGCTTTATTTAAGCTTTTCAAAAGGTATATTTACGAAGTCTTAGCTTCTAGAACATTCCTTGGATAATGGGAAGCAGCCGTCTTTGTGTGTCTCCCTTTTCGTTATCTGAGAAGATTTCGCCCTGCTGGCTGATAAGAGAGATACACCACGTGGACCGTTAAAGATAGTGTTCAACAATAGTGAATTTGGAATATTATCAGGTTAGATCACATCTTATTATATCTATAAATTAATTAAAAAGGACATATATAATGTCATCAATATAACCTTGTGGCTTTGTAAAGTGAGAAAATTTGCTTAGACGAGTCACCGCCAGAGTACGGCTCATATTTATAAAAGTGTTAGAAAAAATAGTCTATTCTCTTAGTCAAATTAAAGGGAACGGAAAAATGTATTTCTGATTGGGAGAGTTTGACTTCTCCTTCATTTGGTTCCCTTTCTAATGTATTTGGAATAGGCTAGTTAGACATATAATATATATATATATATATATATATAACAAATCTTTGGAGCGCAGTCTTTTGTTAAAGTGTGTCCAATGAGGTTTACGACCTGGGGGGGAGGGGGGGGGAAGGAGTGAGCTCTTCAATACTACCTTATACGCCTGTTAAGATTTACATTTCCTGAAATCTTTGATATGAAGAGGTAAAACTTTGGGCCGATTAAATTATATCCACTCTAAATAGCATCCATTTCAGATTTTAGTAAAATGAAGCAAACGTTGACCAAGTCAGAACGGTCACCATTCTAGATTAATTATTTTATCTCAACATGGAATAGTTTTGAAAATTCGGGAATGCATCCCACGGCATTGGCAAGATGTCAATTCCCGAGTGAAGATTATTAAAGATATTATCAAACACGAAAGTTTATTTCCCTTGAATTGTTAGTTACTTTGTGACTCGGAAGGAAGGCTTTGCGGCATCTCGGATAATCTTACATCTTCTTTAATATTACAAATGTTTATCTTTTAATAATATTATGACTTTGATTAAATTTGTCTTGACCTGTAACATTCTGGGGTTATTATAAATCATCCCCAAATACAGCAGGATTTTGGTAAGAAGAAACTTTATCGAAATTACAAACTTTTTTTTTGTGCGCTCAACATTGTTGATATAATTTTATAATATTATTAATGTAATTTATGTGTATTGAAAATATCTATCAAAAATGACTTCTGCAGATAACATGACTTGATGTATGAATACGCAAAGGTAGATCTAGTAGGGTTCTATCCATCTTACTATTCAAATTGAACTATACATTACCTCTCAAGCGTCTGTAATACCAAAAACGAGGAGCAAACTCTTCGTCATTAGCGGACCCTTTGTCTTATAGAACTAACTTTGTAACAATCGGTAGGTCTGTATCATGGGTAATTAAGTACGAAACATTAGTTAGGTTTGTGTTATTGAGAGTTAATTCCTGAACTTATGCTAGCTCTGATGGAGAATTAAGTATTATTATTCAAAAATGTATGCAATAGGAAATTAAGTTTCAAACACCTGATAGCGCTATTTCATATAACATTAAGTTCTGATAAGCATTTGGTAACCTCGTCTCTCTCATAAGTATTAATCCAGAATATCTTATAACAGATTAATTAATGTCTACATCGTTAAGGCAAACTATTAAATCCATTTACCCTTTTATAAGAATAAGTTCAAATGTCGCATAACTTGGAATTAATGTAATTATTAAAAACAAGTAATTATAAAAAATACATTAAAATCATAACTATGAATATTTAAACGGCAATTCACAATGGACTTTACTAATCTAATTACCAATCAAACTATAAATTTGTTTCAATAAAGTGATTCAAATTTTCTCTAAAGAACTTAAAATATTTTAAACTACAAATGATTAATTATTTTTATTTTCAAAAATGTATAGAAACAATATTTTCCACGGCGATATATTATAAGAATAATGAAGTTTGTATGGAAACTAATTCTAATAATATTTATATGAACAGTATACCTCGCTTCCTCCATTTAAAAAAAACCCGCTAAAAACATCATATTAAAAACAATGTCATTAACTTATCGTTACCACGGCCTTAAAATAATGTCAGCGTATAACCCGAACGGGTAGTAAGACGCGGTGCTAATAATAATAAAATAATGTCTTTGGCTTTCAAGTTGAAATATCTCTTATAATTTCTCCTTGGATTTGAGATTAATATTTCTTTAGTTGGTGATCAAGACAGACGGAAAAAAAATAATATGGTAGTCAACAGTATAAATAGATGGATCGCAATGGATGTAATTTTTTTTAATATGCGTTCTATGTACTCAATCGGATACTTAAAATTTTAAATTCAAATCACTTGAGATGAGCTACTAAGCGATGAACTTTTGTAGTGGCCATCACATTGAAACAAGTTACCAGATTGAAAAACCTGGTACATTGGTTGTTTGTCCTAGGTTCAAAGAATGTCTCTGCCCAACTTTGCTAAAAAAAAAAAAAAATCGCGCATTAGACAGTCATCGTGGAACAAATATCCAGACGGCAAGACAGATAGACTATATGTCAAATGGTAAAGTTAAAACAAAACCTCACTTCGCTCCGTCAATAAAACCCTATTGCTAACACCTTCAAAAATTTTGCCATTGTATTCAAATATTAAAAATAGATAACATCACTCTTATACTATTAAACATCATAGTTTTCTGATAGAATTGTTATTTAAAACTATTTATAATATTACCGCAGAACAAAATAATGTGTTAGTGTACTTTCAATTGAAAGCACTAACACTTGTCTTAGTTTTATTTAGTTCAACAAAATGGTGGAACTCCGTTCTTGTGTGTGTGCGTGTCTTTTTATGTTGGGGCTAGTACATAAATGGCTTCCCTGTTTTTTGTTTTTGTAACACTCCACCGAGCTCCCGCCATCTGTTGTCAAACAGAGACAGGGACAGGGACTCAAAGGAAAATATAATTTAATGTTCAACCCCTTTTCTTCCCGTCTCCATAACTTTGCACCCCGCCTCCCTCAACCTAATTTTAAAACGTAGCAATCCATTCTCTAACGTTGATCTTACTCTATTAGTTCTAATAAAGATATGTACACTTTAAAAATACTTGACACCTCTTATTTTAGTAAAAACCGTCGACTTAAGCCATAATTCCTAATCCTCTTGTGTCTTATTTACATAGAAGTTTATTTCTGGATAATCCAGCATTTCGTCCAACAGTCATGAGCGTAGGGAGAATTTAATGTCGGTAGTGGAGGGGGGTTTGAGCCCCATAAACCAGCCTCCTTACACCCCTGGGTACAATATAGCCACATAATAAAAGCCATATCTGTCCAGAGTTTTTCTCAAACTTTCTGATAAGATATATAGTTTAAACTAAGCACATTGATTACTTAAGTGATGAAGCTACCCCCAGAACCCAACATTTTTAAAAGTGATTCTTTTTGCGAGGGTGTGACTCCAAGGGGTGGGGGGGATTCAGCTCCCAGCAATCACGTGGCTGGAGTTATAGTTTTGGCCTATAGAGCACATGCCAGCTGTATGAGAATAATTAGAAGCCGATAACCTTATAGACACGTCCACCACGAGGGCGCGACTATTGGCACCATGGTACTAGGCCCAGGACTGCCAGGGGCCCGAGCTCAGTTTATTAAGAAGAGAGATGAGAATTGAATCAAGTTCAATTTTAAATATAAGTATTTAATCATGTGCGTAATATTTCAGTGGCCAGTTATGTATTAATTTTTGTACATTACTTTTTTTTTGTAAAAGTGACAAAAATGTTTTTTTTTTAAATGCACAAATCTTAAGTCAAGCAGTAGTGGTCGAGGAAGGGGAGAGGGCATCTCCTCAAATGTTAATAATCCCCTACCCCCTGGTATAAAATTGCACTCCTTTATATCTATTACACTCCCCTCTGATATTCTAGAATGTATAGCTGAAAACTGGCCTTGTATCAACATCCAAATTGCTTCTAGAGATCAAATTTTCCAAAGACGTGTCAGGGGAAGACCATTTCAAATAGCTTTTATAAAAGGTATCTGATTTCCCAAAAAAAATCCCAGGCGTTAACCACTCTTAATAGCTTTTAGGTACATTCTAATTTTTTAAAAAAAATCCCTGTAGGAGTATCATTACAAATATTGTACAGGTGCATACAATTTTCACACATTTGCTGAGGGTTTGTATGTTTTGTTTGGGGGTCGAAGTCCCTTAAAAACTCCTTTTTCATTTTTGCTAATTCCCACTCCTAGAAAAATAAGGTTCCACCGTCACTTAGAGGGGAGCCCACGCTTCGCCCCTGGTACCGGGCTTGGTTTGGTCACCTGTGGGGTGGGGATTGATTCTGCTATCTCATATATATATATAAAATGACATCTAAATGTTTCGTCCCAGCTATGATGTAGTACAACTATATATATATCTAGTACCTACTATATAATTATGTAAATAATGTAATATAAATATAGTAAAACTACTTATTTATATATATAGTACAGCTATTTATATATATAGTTGTACTATATATGTAAATAGTTGTAGTATGTTTATGTTACATCATAGCTAGAAGTCACTTTATAAAGAGTTGATGTAAGCTCTCAGTTTTATAAATAGGCTTAAAATTAAATTTTAATCAAATTAAATGGTATTTGAAATTGAAGTGTGACCCAAAGCACGCTTCAGCAGATAAACTTTACTATCACATACAACTTGACTAAAAGTTAATTTGAAACGCCTTTTAAGCATGAAAAGCGCACGCACATTAGTGTGACACAGTCCTTTTCATAAAGTGGCATTGAAATGTTATTAACTCAATATTTAAAATAATGTTACTATCAACACTATTTACAAACTATTATTATAGGTAATTGTTTCAAACAATTGATCGTGGTCACTTTATTTTATTACAAATATCTAAAATATGTCAATAAATATTGCAATTATCGCTTAGGTGTATAAATGTAAGTATTTTATATTTGTTTTATTTAAATAATTTTATTTAAATAACTGCCTCTTCTTGGTTTGTTACTCAATGGGGAAAGTTTATCTAAGTTAAAGAGTAATTAAATATGTTAAGTTCAAATATCCATTGATAATAAGTATCATATCTGATCGGCATCAGTGCTACTATAATATAATTATTTTTCATTGACTTATTTATAAGCTACTTAAAAAAAACTTAAATGTTTACGTGAGAAATATTCGAACGAGTATGAATGAAAACCATGAGGTTAGTTTCGAGAGGTAAGGGTAAAAAAGTTTCGTCAAGTAATTTGTTTGTTTGCCTCTAGTGAGCCAAAATTTGCTGCTCGCCATAAATCCGTTTTTAATTAATTTTGCTCTTTCCAATGCCAACCTTAGAACAGTCAACTTATTCTTCCTTGCTTTTAAATGTCTAGAAACTTCATCTTTGCAAATACGAAGCTTGGACTTATTACAAACACATTTGAGTGCTAAGTAATTGTTTGTTTTATTTATATAAGAATTACAATTTTGTATTTAGATTAAACTTGATAATTCAAAAATTAGGAGGTCCTTAGAATACTTCTTTTATTGATATTATCAATCTCTTATATGCTATATAGAATTGCAACTTACCATCCCTCTGGGATATCCGTACATTTAACTGAACGAATAGTGTAGGGACGTAAAAGGTAGAAATGTGAAGAAATGTACCGGAATTTGTGTGGGAAACAATTTAGTGATAAAAACTCTCTCAATACACCCATCCTGGATCTGAATCTTTACCTCCCTATCCCCAACAGACCTAATCATATGAGCTTGATGGGTCTGTGTGCTAACCATGTTTTGTTTTTTTAAATCATAGATTGCTGCTTGATTATAGACACCCTTAAAATCCTGCCACCTTACCTTTCCCCATGGATTAGTTTGTAGTGCGTCTGTCTACTTTATGGATCCCTGGTTTTATTCTTGACACGGTCAAAACATTTATCGTTGAGGAAATTGAAGTTTCGTCTCCAGCCCTGATGAATTGACCGCTTCAAGACTTGATGTTATGTCTGTTCTATTATTAAGTTATTTTGTAAGTCGTGTTCTGATATAATCATTTGGTTCATAAAGTGTACGTTGAGGGATCCAATTAACGAAGCGTTGTGACACGCAAACGTCCACTCAGAAACACCGCGTTATTTAACAAGTATCTGGTGTTTTCAAAATATCTTTCACACCAAAAGGGGTGACCTGGTGGTCTAGGGGTAAGGTGTCAGACTTCTATGCTGGCGGCCGGAGTTCAATCCTCGGTCCCGGCAAAGATTTATCTGATTTCTAAACCCTTCCTACACCTCTGACAAGACATCTTGTGAATGTGTGGAATGCCAGGCCGCCACCGTGGTTCGGATTCCACGTTAAACTGTAGGTCCTTCATTTCATCTCACAATCACCCTACCATTACACATTAGCGTAAGTGCGTATAACCCGAACGGGTAGTAAGACGTGGTGCTAATAATAATAATAATAATAATAATAATAATAATAATAATTCACACCAAAATGAAGTTGAAAGATATCAACATGTCCTTGTTGAATTAAAAACTTGTATTTTAAGTTTTATTATGTTTAAAATAATTATTTGAAAAGTGAAATTAGTTCCATTTCATTCATTGACTTTTCAAGTGAAATATCTCAAATCTGCGATCAAAATAAATAGTTAGAAACATGGATCTAACCAACCTCACACAAATAAAGTTAGACCTATAATTAACAGGACCAAAAGAGAGTATCATAAAATAATATAGGAATGTTTTAGTGGTTTGGAAGCTTCAGAACTGACATTACTGTAAGAAATACGTGAGGGTCACAGCAGAACATTCAGAGATAGTTGCATTTTAGTGGTTTGGAAGCTACAGAACTGCCACTCTTCAACTTTAACTGTGATAATTGTTTTTATATTTATTTTCAATTAGGCAGCTATCATTTGATAATGTAAGGAACATGAGAAAAGGTTGGTGTTTTTTACAGTGTTTTATAGAAAATTATTTTTTTGGCCAAAATAAATCAAACACTTCTTCAGTAGAAACATAAGTATTTGGTTTTCCACACATGATGATATCAACATTGGTTGAATATCTATCAGGAGCATAGCGCCATCAGATGAAAAATCTTTTAAATTAAGATACATAGTTGTCATACAATTTCAGGACACTCTTGACATATTTTACAAATTAAACTTTAATGTTTCTACTGGAGCAATACTTAATTTCGTATGATCAATGAAATGTTTTGATATACAAACTGCAAAAACACTGACTTTTTCTCGCATTCACTAAGTTCCCGCCTTAATTTGAATTGTTTGGATTCTGAATCCCATTCGATTTTCTTTACGGAAATTATTCATTTTACTGTTAATACGTACATTATTCCGAGTATTTCTTTTCTTTGAATTTTCCTTTCTCGGGTAGTTTATATGTGAACTAGATTCCTGGGCAAATTGTGGGACTCCAAAGACGTGTTGCGATCTTGTAGCTTGGTAAACATCACGGTCCGCTTGAATTTTTTTTTTTTTTGTTAAGGACGTGTTTATTTGTGATAGGAGATAAAACCCTACCGTTAAATTGGATCATTCCTGTTCCCCTACCCTCACTTCCATAATAACCGTAAAAATCCTCCCTGTTATATAAGATACACCCATATAAACAACTTTCAGAAAGACATATAAGTTTCAATATAAGATATATCTATCGATGTAACAAATGGTGTCATATTTGGGATTCTTTTGTCTCTTGGTTGGGGGGAAGGGGGACTCTTAACTCAATGAATATTTTTTTTAGGTTCTATTTCCAGGCAAGGTTTGGTTGAATTTTTTTAGAAATAGGTTAAAGTCCGACTATAGTTGGTCATTCTTTAGCCTGTCCTCCCATTGACTGGTTGTTCGTGTGTTTAGGGCTAGCCTGGAATCGATCCAAGAACCTCCCCACCCCTGCTTGTAATGGATAGCCTTGGTGTTTAGGGCCCTATCCCCCCTTTTACCCCTTCCTCTCTCTGCTGCAGGTCTGCAAACACCCTTTCCCCCCCCACAAGATTCATGGCCTCGTACCTTGTAGCTTGCCACAACGGGCTAACTGCCTTTGAGGGAGATAAAAACTCATTCGGATAGCAACAAACTTCTAGAAAATACAAACATGTTTGTTTGAGGTCAACATTGCTAACATTTTACTATATTATTATTATTGTTATTTTATATGTATTGATAATATCTATCAAAAGTGACAACTATAGATCACATTACTTGATTAATGAATATGTGAAAGTAAATCTATTAACTTGTATATAAGCCTCTTCTTCTAAAAAACGGATTTATAATACCAAGACTAAGGGCGCCGCCTACTTGAAGGGAAATATCCTCAAATCGTGGTTTTTATTGTAGGCCTAGTGTAATAATTAAAGAGATGGCCATGCGATCTCTTTGTTAGTAGTTTTATTTTTGGGAAGTATTTCTATGTTGAAATACATGAGCTCTCTGGGGAATATTATTGAATGCTTGTTCGGTTTGGTGGTTACTGAAAATGTCGTGATTGTAATTATTTATTTATTTTGATATTTAATCAATGTATTTTATAAAAATTTAAAACAAGGTGCCTAAGAAGATAATTGGTCCAAAAAGGGATGATAATGAATTTCGAATGGAGGAGGTTAAATAATGGTGAGTTACATACTCTGTACTCATCACAATACCTTGCTAAGAAAATCAAGCCTTGTAGATTACAGTGGGCAAGACATGCAGCACGAATGGATGAATCTAGAGCCTTGTTCAAGGCACTGACTAGCTAACCCGATGGGAAGAGACCATCTGGAAGACTTTAGACGCAGATGGGAGGATAACCTTTGAATGGACCTGAAAGAGAAAGGGTGTAATGAGTTGGCCTCGATGGAACTAGCTCAAGATAGTGATAGGAGGCGTACTTTTGTAAGACCGGCAATGAAATTTCGAATCCCTAATGCTATATAGTAGGTTAGTAACTAAATTATTATTATTTGCTTGAGTTTTTCAGCAGATTCACAAGTTAACAGTGTTATTTGAGGCATAAATTCAACAACTTCAAGAGGTAACACACAGCAGTCTCTGTTTGTGCTACAAAAGAGGTGGTATTTCTGAATTTTAAAATCAGTAAAACGTTTCTCAAATGTAACACTTATAAAATTACGTTATTTGTTTGAGGAAGACTAGATTTATGTTTCTAACCATTTAGGCATACTTTGATCTCAGAAATCAAACCATTTTTAAAATGAGATAATTACACATTTTAGTGATTATCTTCTAGATTCTTAGACTTAAACTTAAGTTTTTTATATGTAAAACTTCCATTTTTTGGTTGTACACACATGTAATAATTACAATGATGTGTCTTGGATGAGGAAGGCTGATTTTATAGAAAGTATACCTCGATTTGCGTGGAGGCGGTTTTGAAAACCATTTAATAAATACCACTCACAATACACCCGACCAGGATTCCATTATATTATCATCATCATCATCATCATCAGTCTTGCAGTTTATTGCGAAAGTGATGCCGTATACTAAGGGTTCCAGTTCATTGTTTGTTAAAGGAGCATTTGAATCAGAAAAAATAAATTCTGGAGCATTCATGAAATGTTTTACCCTAATATCATGGCTATTCAATGACAGTTAAATTTTAACAATTATAAACTAAACGGAAAACATCAATCACTTGCTCTGGATGCACTTTTGGAAAATGTCATTTATTCACATTAAAATTGGTGATACTAATTCTCTTACTGGCGCTATTTTATAATTTATATTGTGAAAAACTTTCCTGGGGAAGCCTGAGATAACTATGACGGAACAGAGTTTGAAAAACTCTGCTTTAGATCATTCGACAACCTAAGCGGCTAAATTACTTTGTTAAATACAATCGGAGGATTTCTTAACTTGTGCAACGTGTCTCAGTGCTCTCTCATAACGGTTTACAAGATATCGGGGGATCTCGCCGTGGCCGTCATTTACAAGTATAATTCCAATAGAAACAGAAGTCTGCCAGAGCTATGTCTACTCTGTAAGACAGGGTCAACAAACTATTCATAAACAACAACAACAACAACAAATAATACAACTCTTTAAAAGTAGGAACTCGTGACAGAAAATATATTAACAAAATGGATTTCATACTAACTTAAGCGCGGCATCGTAAAAAAATGAAATAATAATAATAAAATCTCACACTGATCTAGTTCTTATGGAATGGCGACTGATGTTTCAAAATCATATACATAATCTTTAAATAGGTCTAACTTTTAATTTCTTGTTGATGATCATAACAGTTGATTGTATTTGTGTAAGGAAGGCTAGATCTAGTCTTTTACACCCTTCACCTTAATCACAAATCTACGACAATTTGTTGTAAGATTGAATTAACTCCGTGGTGTAAGCTAGCTATACCAACTGAGCGGCCGCCGCATTTAGACGAAAATAGTGCCAACATTTACGGATAGAGGGTGTCACATGGTCAGCACAACGACCCCCCACGACCCCCCGGACGTTAATCTCAGTTTTCTAGACCGGAGCCGCTACATCTTTATTCAAGTAGCTTCTCAATTGTCCTCACGAGGCTGAGTCTACCCCGTTCTAGGCCCACAGCTTCACAGAAAAATCTGGAAGCGCCGGGGATCGAACTCGGGAAGTCTGGATTTGTAGTCAGGAACTACTACCACTAGACCACAGAGGATGTCATTTTATAATTTAGCCAACTCCAAACGTATTTTTTTTGGGTAGTATTGTAGATAACGTTCAACTTCGTTTTGGGGTCATTGTTATTTTGGAATAACAAGCCGGTATTTAAATGTTACGACAAACCTGAACTTCATCAGTGCGTTTAGACACTACTGAAGATGACCCTCTTTAATGTTGATTATCTCTATCATACCCGCATTTGTTAGAACGCGGGATAGTTCGTCAGGCTCGTCTGGAATGTTTTACCGGCTAAGGGGAAGGTCTTTTTTATAAACTACGTTTCTTATGAATTGAGAGTTTAAAAAAAAGAAGCTTGGCAACAACTTTTATCTCTCATCTACAACAACTTTTATATCTCAACGCCCACAAAAACCACAGCAAATAATTTTTAATTTTATTTAAATTAGACAGAAACCTCTTTAAAAGATAATCTAAAAGTTCATTAGTAAGGTTTAATGATTGCCTAACAGATGGAAGCACTATCTCAATTTGAGATAAATTTTGACTTTCCCCATTTCCCCCCTGCACACTTTAAATAGTTTTCTATTCTACCTCCACGTAAATTCATGTACATTTCTTTCTTAAATACTAGTTTCCCTATCCTTACCCCATTTGTAAATAAGTATATAGCCCGGATGGGTGGTAAGACTAGTAAGGAGCGGTTGCTTACTTCATAGAGGCTGACATCCCTTATTGCTTTCTAGACGAGGATTCTTGTTTTTTCTACTCGGGGGGCAAATATCGACTTGTTTTTGGGAGAAATAAGAAA
Organism: Timema monikensis; assembly: GCA_902151445.1. Lineage (NCBI taxonomy): Eukaryota > Metazoa > Arthropoda > Insecta > Phasmatodea > Timematidae > Timema > Timema monikensis. The sequence continues at coordinate 145,166 of CABFVZ010001257.1, forward strand.
ACTTTATTTATTGTTTAGATCATTATTCTTCATTATTATTGAGAACAAAGCGTATTAATGTTCTCGCTTGTTTGCGTGTTTTCCTCTTTAGCGTTTCTCTCCTTAAGGAGGCATTTCAGGACAAGATGATGAGAATCTAATAAAGAGGAAGGGATTGTCTTATTAATGGAGGCCATGTAGGCTTGACATTTTACGGTAGAAATTCCGAATCATGAATTACATTGGAAGGAGAAGTCTTAATAAAGTATTTAACTATAATATTGAAATACTAATATTTATGTTGGGGGAGTCCGACACCTTTGCTCAGTCGGTAGAGTGTCTGCCTTCTGAGCTAAGGATGCTGGGTTTGATTCTTAGAATGGCCGAACAATTTATCATTGGTAAAATGTAGGTTCCTCCCCGCTCCCCTCCTACCCTCGCTTCACAGTGATAAATTAAAGGCTGGGGGGGACTGGGTGTTGTGTTTGTTCTAGATTTAAGTTTTAGTTTATAAGTCGTGTGTTGATATAATCACTCGATTCAGAAAGTGCACGTTAAATATTTAATATAAAATATTGAATTAAAAAACACGCTTTGGTGGCCGCATGGTCTAAGGCGCTACTCTCGCAATATATTAAAATGCGGATGACGTGAAGATCGTTGTTCGATCCCAGTCGGGCATATTGAGGGGGGTTTTCCCTGAATTGTTTCCCCATTCTCTCCACGCAAATGTGGGTACACTTCCTATAAATTCAACCTTTCTCATCTCTAACCCAAAGCGTATAACCCGAATGTGTTGTAAGACGCGGTGCTAAAAAATACAAATAAAACCTTTTTGATAGGCCTATACACCAAACCCAACGTTATTGGGAAATGAAACAAAAAAAACGCTGTAGTCCACACCTGAGTGTGAGAAGAGAAATTGTTATTGCTGTTATTACTTTTATTGGAACTCATTCGATAATGTTTCCTGTACTAGCGTCCTTATTAAGCTTAAGTGTGAACTTTGAAAAAAAATGATATCTCTGTTGTACTCGTTCCATTTAAATAGTTGGCAAATTTTCAGGGAAGTATTAAATGAAAACTAACCCCCTCTATCAAACTCACCTGAAACTAAGATTACATAATATATCAGCGTTTTAAATATTAGTACACATTCACTGATCTTTTTTATACAATAGACCCGAGGTGAGTAAACCTTTCTCCAATCGTCACAAGTGGCGAATTGGCCATAGAAGTGTGGTGAAATTGAGTTTGCCATTTCTCAAAGTAAATTAATCCTTTATCTGACGGTGTGTACTGGTTACAGTTTGATGTTTCCTCCATATCATTAGGGCTACGCAAGCTGGACGAAAAACCTGGCCCAAAAATTTTAATCATATTTTTCTTATTTCTTTGAATTCATATTCGCATTTAAATTCGTGCGTGATCCATTTTACTTAGGTATTACAAATTCAAGTAGATAAATTCCCACACTTCTGTCTTAATGGACAAGTGCGGGCTTAAAGATATTTTCTTCTTTCTCTTCACAGTCTGGAACACTTGCAAATTTACCGGAATTCTTCGATCACAGATATTAGAACGGCACGTGGTCGTATCTGTCCCGACGTCCTTGGTTCGGATCCTGACCGAGTTATATAATGTCTGATCGCCCTGAATTCACGTGCTTCAGTTTATATCTCAGCTCCAGATTTAAATATTTAAACATATTATTTTCTGGCGCCAGATAGACGGCCAACGATTAGACTAAGTTTGATTCAAGTGGAAGATAACATACCCGCCTCGGTGGCGTAGTTGGTTGGCTAACGCGCTAGACGTGCTGAGCTCGACTGCTAAGGACGGGGAGATCGAGGTTCGAATCTCGGTCGGGTGAACTGGGGGGGAGGGGGGTTCCTAAATGGTTTTCCACTCCCCCTCCACGAAAATGTGGGTTCACTTCCTCTAATTCGACCTTCCCCAATTCCTAATCCATTAGCGTAACTAGTACTTAAAGCGTATAACCCGAACGGTTAGTAAGACGTGGTGCTAATATTATTATTGGAAGATAACATAAATTAACGACGTTGCCTACATGGGGATTGCGAAGCGGGTTGCATCTAAACTTAACATACCTAAGCAGTCTAAGCACTATCACAATCAGACGCCAATGTACAAAACTCGGAAGAGAGGGAAGAAAATGAGAAGTTTACCCTTAGAGGGTTCTTGTCTATGTTCTGATAACCTTTTCCCTCTTCCTCTGACGAGTTTACAGAGTCACTTTAATATTTGCGCCTTGAAAACATTGTTTTGCTTTTTAATTTTATATTTTTCTCGTTTCCTACTCTAGATATACACATAACCTACCACTGAATTTTTTAATCTACATTCTGTCAGGAAGACTTCTACAATACATTTTAGTGACCAAGCCAAATAACCTACGATGTATATGATTGATAAGAAAATAATTTTACAAAAAACTACTTAAAGATAATAATAATAATAATTTTGTGACACTGTAGGACTATTTTTAGAATCATTATGATTATTATTATGATTATTATTATTACTATCATCACCGCGTCTTACTACTCGTTCGGGTTGTACGCACTTACGCTAATGTGTAATGGTAGGGTGATTGTGAGATGAAATGAAGGACCTACAAGTTTAACGTGGAATCAGAACCACGGTAGAGGCCTGGCATTCCACACATTCAATAGTTGTGATTAATACACGTCTTGTCAGATGTAAAGGAAGGGTTTGGTAATTAGATAAATCTGTGCCGGGACCGAGGATTGAACCCCGGACCCAACACAGAAGTCTGACATCTTACCCCTAGACCACCAGGTCACCCTAAAATCATTTAAGAATGTATGGATTTTTTCAACGTTATATCTTTACAACTCGCCGAGTTAAAAGTAAATTCATTAAAATGGGAAATCCTGTTTCGACAGCCCGTGACGTCACAGGTAGGCAGTGTCCTCCAAGAACATAAATTACATTTTAAAATTAACCTATTCTGCACTTTAGTTATGATTACCAAAGAATGAATATAAATAATTGATGTTGAGTTGGAGTGACTGCGCGAGTGATTAACACACATCGAATCTCTATGGTGGTGTGATGAGTGTTTTTCCAATGGCTGCCACGAGGGCTTCTTTCAACCCTCACCGCGTCCTCTTGGATGATTTCCCTTCTTAGAAAGAAATCGGCCAAGGTCACTTTCACTGTCACTTAAAAACTACATTTCGGTTCGGGGAGATCTTTTACAATTTGTCCTTAAAAACCCAATATGTAGTGTACCCTTATTTTCGAAAGTGAGAGCATGTGACGTTCCGTTACATCCTTCACTAAAACTCATAAATACTGCTTGGGTTTACATTAAATATAGGTTATGCTTCAACATCTGGAAATTTACTTTGACTAACAACGCTCTCTCATGAAGTTGGGCATTTAAAAATTATATTCCATGTTTGGATCACCGTGGGTGTGTGAATTTATGATCTCTTCAATGTGATTCATCAAGTCAAAATACAGACCTCGAATTGTTGATGTCAATTTGAAGCTGCAGATGAGATGTGCATTTAGGTAAGATATTCAGTCAATTTTTCTGCAACTTGTCAGACAAAAAAAAAGTCAAATTTAGCATTAAATTCTCTTATATTTTCCATTTGAACATTTTTCATCATTTACGTTGGAGGCAGTTGTAATTGAGCAGTAAAATTAAGAGTGTAAAAGTTCTATTGAGTAACCTAATTTATCAATTTTTACACAATGTGGTGAATTTAACTTCTCATTCGCTATACCTGCTGCTACATTAAAAAATATGTTACTCATCTTTGCAGTATAGACTATTCATTTATGTTAAATGCATGTCAGTTGATATTAAATAAAAACATACCAATAAATTAATTGCTTACTAAACAAAATCATATCGATAGCCCTTTTAGCATTTGGTATGGATTAGTTTAGAACTTATTTTGAGACTTTAAATTATTCTTGGATTGTACAATCGGTGATGGGCGAAATTTTAATTATTGAGTTAAAGTTTTATTTTCAAAAAGGAGCTGAACCATAATTAATTTTTAAATAGATTTATAACTGTGTATATCACGATAAACATAAAAAGTTAGAAATAAACTTTCCATCTGGGAGTTATTCTAAATAAAATTTGATGATTATAGTTTCAAGACTACTAAAGTATTTTCAAACGAGTGGCCCCCACGTTATTGACCAATCGGAACAAATAGTTGTATATTGGTTTGACCACAAAATGATCCATCAATCGAACATAAACTTCAATATAATTATAAATTTTACATACATGGTTTTGGAATTAAGGCAGCCATAATATTCAGTCTATGTAGTCTGCACCTTCAAGGGAGCTTTAATGTTTACAAAGTTCTACATGGAAGTAGCTCTAATGTCTACAAGGTGCTACGTGGAAGTAGCTCTAATGTCTACAAGGTGCTACATGGCAGGAGCTCTAATGTCTACATGATGTTATATGGGGGACTCTAATGTCTACAAGGTGCTACATGGAAGTAGCTCTAATGTCTACAAGGTGCTACGTGGAAGTAGCTCTAATGTCTACAAGGTGCTACGTGGAAGTAGCTCTAATGTCTACAAGGTGATACATGGAAGGAGCTCTAATGTCTACAAGGTGCTACGTGGAAGTAGCTCTAATGTCTACAAGGTGCTACGTGGAAGTAGCTCTAATGTCTACAAGGTGCTACATGGAACGAGCTCTAATGTCTACAAGGTGCTACATGGAAGTAGCTCTAATGTCTACAAGGTGCTACGTGGAAGGAGCTCTAATGTCTACAAGGTGCATACAAGGTGCTACATGGAAGTAGCTCTAATGTCTACAAGGTGCTACATGGAAGTAGCTCTAATGTCTACAAGGTGCTACGTGGAAGTACCTCTAATGTCTACAAGGTTCTACATGGAACGAGCTCTAATGTATACAAGGTGCTACGTGGAAGGAGCTCTAATGTCTACAAGGTGCTACGTGGAAGGAGCTCTAATGTCTACAAGGTGCTACGTGGAAGGAGCTCTAATGTCTACAAGTTGCTACGTGGAAGTAGCTCTAATGTCTACAAGGTGCTACGTGGAAGGAGCTCTAATGTCTACAAGGTGCTACGTGGCAGGAGCTCTAATGTCTACAAGGTGCTACGTGGAAGTAGCTCTAATGTCTACAAGGTTCTACATGGAACGAGCTCTAATGTATACGTAGTGGGAAGCGGTGTAAAACAAAAGGATAATAAAAAAGCGATACGTGACTTAAGGATTACCCCTAAGATGCGGCCTACAACATTTCTCGCGAGGGGCTGCTTTGCCGCTCAATTGAATTGAAATAAGAGACGGACTATTTTCAGAAAGAGCAAAATAATGTATAACTAAACGATTCTTAATTAGTCGAGAGAGCTTGAAAAGACAAGAAAGAGTGAATTTTCTTGCTGCTGTTGCTCTTAACGAAAAGCACATTGAAATCGTTGGAGGAGGGAAGGTGCAGTAGGAAAAAAAAAAATCCATGAGACTAGAAACAGACTTAATGAACGAAGTAATTTTCTTTCTGGAAGTAGCCCCCNCTTACCACCCTTGTCCTTCTTAATTCAGCGAGACAAATTAAAACCAACTGCAATTTATTACACAGGAATAACTTAAATCTAAATTGCTTGTCAATTAATTGCACCGATGGTCTTTGCTTTGAAAGTCACGAAGGACTAAAATGCCGTTGCGAGGGTTCGAAACTAGGTTGGGTGACACTAGCGGTGTGTCTTAAACATGTTTTTTTTTATCTCTCTGGTATTCTCAACCCCTCATTGCCAATACGGGCCAGTGTTTCTCGAACAACACTCATCATCTTTGCCCCGTAGATTAAGTCGCTATAAATCTCTTGTGTTTAGAAGCTACCTAATAAGATTAAGAGGTCTGTTACATTTTGGTATGAAGGGCATTTAAAAATATATATAAACATATGTTTTGCGGTCATCATTGATGTATCTCACTATATTATTATTGCTATTTTTTAGTATTGATAATATATATAAGAAATAACAGCTGAATATTTCGTGACTTGACGTATGAATAAGTGAAAGTAGATCTAGTAGCTTTTATACCGATTCTTAATATAAAAATTAGACTGTATGTTATTTTAACAAATTAAATAATGAATCAGACAGGAAGTCAAACTAAATAAAATTACCCTACACCTTTGTATATTGTTTTTGAATTAATTTGGGATAGTGTTGCGGTCTTAAAATAATTGACTTCAAGATCAAAACTATTAACCTATATTCATCCAATACCATTTAAAGCACTGTTTCTCGACTAGGGTGGTACTCATTTGATACATCTTCTACATTTCACTAGATCCTTTAATATATCCTCCACATTTCACGATATCATTTAATGCATCATCTACATTTCATTAGATTATCTAATACATCCTCCACATTTCACGATATTATTTAATGCATCATCTACATTTCACTAGATTATTTAATACATCCTCCAAATTTCACTAGGTCCTTTAATACATCCTCAACATTTCACTATATCCCTTAGTGCAGCATCTATAGTTCACGATATCCTCTACATTTCACGACATCCTTTGATACATTCTTTATATTTCACGACATCCTTTGATACATCCCCTATATTTGACGACATCTTTGATACATTATCCATATTTAACGAGATCATTTGATAAATTATCCATATTTCCCGACATCCTTTGATATATTATCCATATTTCACGAGATCATTTGATACATTATACATATTTCCCGACATCCTTTGATACATTATTTATATTTCACGACATCCTTTGATACATCCCTATATTTGACGACATCTTTGATACATTATTCATATTTCACGACATCATTTGATACATTATACATATTTCCCGACATATTTTAATACATTTATCTATATTTCACGACATCCCTTAATATATTATCTACATTTCACAATCTCCTTTAAAGTTTCATAGATCCTCTATATTTCACGATGTGTTTAGATTGACCCACTTTTTTTACGACACCCTCAATGTTTTCCTTCTTGGTGTAGAAACTTCAAGTTATTTATTTTTACATGAAAACTCGACGGTAGTTCCATGAATCAGTGTCGAAAGGAATCGCTTTACGTTTTAAATAAATAGATAGCACATTGAGTAAATACATATAATTCCCAGTGTGATTACTATACTAATTCTAATAAGACATTTTCTCAAGATTTTATGAAACTTATAATTCATATACGGCACATGGTATGTAAAATGGTACATAGCCCAAGGGATTCCGACCAGAATAACGGTTTCATTATATGCTTTCAATTGGAATTGTAAACTGAAACTTGAACGTTTACTCTATTTCTGTTTTAAAACTTGTACTATTCATCAGTTTCAATCTCAAACCTCCCTTTAACAATTATAACTTGCCTCTGCCGGCGCTTTGGGATTGACAAATTTAATAAAGTTGGAATATAAAGTTTACAACTTGTCGAGAAGACGTAGCAAATGTCACATTTCGAAAAGTTTCATATTATTCATACAAATATATTTTAGCACTGCGTCTTACTACTACTTACTACGTTCGGCTTATATGCTTATTCATATTTATTCTGATAGTTACAGTAGCCCCATGGCTTCTTTGGTGCTGACTGACAGCTCACAGCTGACTTCTGACAGTCAACATTTTGTTATATATATACCTAAATTTTGACTGTCAGAAGTGACAGCTGCTAAACACATGTTTTTGCAGATCATATGGTTCGGCGAAGGGATACATTATTTGTTCTGGTAAATTTTCAAAGCCGTCAGCTGTCAATCAGCACCAAAGAAGCCATGAGGCTACTGTAGTTACTCGTTATATAGTTGAATTCGGACATGATAATAAGTTTTTAAACTTAGCCTCTATATTGAGAAATTTAAACACGGTGACTATACAGGATTGGGAAGGTGTGAGAAGCTAACGTTTCAAGTGCGAAACGAAGTTGAAGTGATGCTTGAAACATACTAATTAAAGACGAAGATAAGGTTTTTGTTTGTCACATATCACTTGTCTTACCGTTCATTTTATTTATAGCTTTGCATGCAAGAAACTGTGTAGGGACGACCTAAATTAGTCGGAGTTTAAAAAATATCCCACATTAGTGGGGACCTGGGCTAAATGTCAGGTTAATCTAGTCTAGTTTGATAGTGGCTGGGGCGTCGGACTTCGAATCCTGTCCAGGTGCACTTTGGGTGGTTTTCCCTCTTTCTCTCTCTCTATCTCTCTCTGTCCACGCGATTGTGGAAGCACTTCCTATCAATGTTACTTTCAACATTCCTATCCCAGTAGAGTGATTAAAATGAGTAGGTTCATTGGCCACATAATCTAAGGCGTCACTTTCATGGTAGACTAGACTGCTGATGACGGGAAGATCGAGGTTCGAATCTCAGTCGGGTGTACTGAGTATGGTTTTTACAAAATTGTTTTTCTCTTTCCCTCCACGTAAATGCGGGTACACTTCATATAAATAAAACTTTCTTAATCTCTAAAACCATTAGAGTAACTAGTATAAGCGTAGGCCTATATACAACCCGAACGGGTAGTAAGACGTGGTGCTAAATATAATTGCGTAGGTATAGCTTGCACAAGAGTGGGGATGGTGAAGGGGGGGGGGAGGTGGTAAAATAAATAAAAATAATTACTGGTTTTTAAAAATTAGGTTTATTATTAGTATTAGCACCGCGTCTTACTACCCGCTCAGGTTATACGCACTTATGCTAATGTGTAATTGTTGGGTGATTGTGAGATGAAATGGAGGGCCTTCAGTCTAACGTGGAATCCGAACCACGTTAGAGGACTGGCATTCCTCACATTCCCAAGTTGTGACTAATACACGTCTTGTCAAAGGTGACGGGAGGGTTTGGTAATGAGAAAAATCTGTGCCGGGACCGAGGATTGAACCCTGGGCCCTCAGCATAGAAATTTGACACCTTACTCCTAGACCACCAGGTCAAGATTAGGTTTCTCACCCAATTAATATTAACACATTCACTTAGGTGGACGCATGTTCTAAGGCGTCACTCTCTCAATAGCATGGCTGCCGATAACTAGGAGATCGGGGTTCGATCCCAGTCGGTTCTGCTGAGAGTGGTTTCCCTCAATGGTTTTACACCCTCCCTCCACGTAAATTTGGGTACACATCCTCTAAATTCAACCTTCTTAATCCCTAATACATTATAGTATAGGAGGATGTTGTGGTGCAAAATGTATATATATGCACATTTTGCACCACAACTTACTGCTATACTCTAATTTAATATATATCGACGCGTCCCCCACCTTCTCACACATATTCTTCCGGTAGAACTTTTAGGCTGACCACATCCATTAAAAAAACTTTTGAAACTGCTCTCTCATCCAAATATATATCTTCCTTTCCTCCTTAGACCTCGCCATTGGAACAATTTAACCCATTTGCAACTCTATAAAGAGAGAAAAAACTTCAAAGGGAGATAAAATATCCGTTTTAAAAAAAAAATTCTTTTGTATAAAATGCTCTTCTTGTTTCCATAAAACCATTCAAAAGAGGGGG
>CABFVZ010001257.1:154763-172573 GCA_902151445.1 Timema monikensis
GGGGGGGGGGGGGGGGGGCTCGGCTTCGGTGGATGTTACGACAGTAGAGGCGTAGTGAGTGAAAATATATAGCCACAGATAAAATGAGAATAAGTTAGTTTTCTTGTTATTCGTTGATTCGTTTTCACGGCCGATTATGGTCGCAACTTGTCGTTTAACTCTTTGAGTATTTCTAGTGTAAAGACTGGCCTCATTTTGGGTGGCTTGGGTGTGTAGGAAACTCTTGATGGATATAATTGTTAAAAAGAAAGATATATTTACATATTTGATATTTCAACGTTACTTAAATAAGTCGCAATAAAAGTAACAGCTACAGTAAAAGGTCTTTTTAGAAAGAAAACAAATGAGGGAAGTGCGAAAGTCATTTTTTAAAGGCGAAGCGAAGGCGAAAAGAAACTTGAAGCATGTGGAGCAAATTCGAAGTCTAAGTCTAAGATAGGTTCTGATTGTTTTCCCAAAACACTACTTTTAATTTTTAAATCAAGTGCTTATAGGTAAATATAAATATTTAGAGAAAAAAAAAGCACACTATTTGTTTTATGCTGATGTATCTTGCTATCTATTCTTACATTGGAGTAGTAGTTAAATCACTGGTCCGTGCTAGAATACTGTTTTCTAGCTGTTATAAAAATGGTTGTATGTTGAAATATGTCATATTTAGTGAGAGATTTAAAATATTTTCATATCATTAAAGTTTTCTTCTTCCTTTGAAATGTTGGGAAGATGCTAAGATTGTTGTGGGTGTCGAAATCGACGTAAAGGAGATTTTATCTTAGACTTTGACCTTTAGAAGCTTCGCACACCACAAGGTTATGTTATTATTATTATTATTATTATTATTAGCACCGTGTCTTACTACCCGTTCGGGTTATACGTACTTAAGCTAATGTGTAATGGTAGGGTGATTGTGAGAATGAAATGGAGGACCTACAGTTTAACGAAAGATCCGAACCACGGTGGAGGCCTGGCATTCCACACATTCAGAAGATGTCTTGTCAGAGGTGAAGGAAGGGTTTCGGTAATCAGATAAATCTGTGCCGGGACCGAGGATTGAACCCCGGACCCGAGCACAGAAGTCCGACACCTTACCCCTAGACCGCCAGGTCACCCACAAGGTTATGAAAGTAACCCGCCTCGGTTGCTGAGGACGGGGAGATCAAGGTTTGAATCTCGGTCGGGTGAACTGGGGGTGGGGGGTGTTCCTAAATGGTTTTCCACTCTCCCTCCACGCAAATGTGGGTTCACTTCCTCTAATTCAACCTTCCCAATTCCTAATCCATTAGCAGTAGTTAGTACTTAAAGCGTATAACCCGAACGGGTGGTGCTAATATTATGAAAGTAGTCTAGTTTTAGTCAACACTATTTAGTACTGTGTACAACTGCCTTCCTGGATATAGCTTATTTTGTATGCATCTTGCGAACACCGAAACGTCATAGTTTCCTGTCACAGTTATTTTGTATTTTACTTATCCAGTAAAGCTTCTATTGCAAGTAATTGCAGCCTAATCAGCCCTAAATGATTGGGTTTCATTTTAGGGAACAATTTCGTTCTTAAACAATCACAATTCATTGTCTGTGTTTTATTCCTAGATTTTTTTATTTATTTTTTTACGTTACGTGAATCCTGATCACAGACTGTGTTTATTTACGTTACGTGAACGTTAAGTTGATTGTGATCCTGGTATCAGCGGGATGGTCACGCAACCGAGAGAAAAAACACACAAGAGATTTCATAAAAACTTATAAAAATTCAGAGATATTTGTAGAACATTTAATTGTGAGCTTTAGATAGTGATTTATTTAATCTTTATCACAAAATGGTACGTGATGGTTGTCCACGTTATTATTCCTAGTATTGGGCCTTTTCATAATAATAATAATAATAATAATAATAATAATAATAAAAACATAATAGAGAACCACGTAAGCTGATTAGAACACATTTATTTCACCCCATCCTTAAATATTGGGGTGTGACACGACTGCATAGTAAACCAAGATCAAAGATAATTATGTATTTAGTACCGCGTTTTATTATCTGTTAGGGTTGTATACGCATATTATGTTATAATTGCACTGATATGTTGAGGGTGAGAAATTTAAATTTAGTGTAACTATAGGCCTTCGTGAAATAATATACATTGTTTCAGAAACATATAATGGCTTTGCATTTTAAACTCCCATTTCCCAGACCTCAAATAATAAAAAAATATTTGCCCATAATCTAGAAATTATTGATTTTATATCAGTTATCCGCTTTGTTGGCCACATAGTTTAAGGCGCTCCTCTCGAAGTAGACCAGACTGCTAACGACGGGGAGATCAAGGTTCGAATCTCGGTTGGGTCTACTGAGGTCGGGTTTTTCTAAAATGGTTTTCCATTCTTCCTCCGCGCAAATGCGTGTACAATATTACTATTTTTTCTCTTTGACCCTTAAGTAAACTAATCTTAATTTTAGAATTAGATAGTATAAACACCTCTATAAGTTTTAACCCGATCGGTGGAATGGTTTCGACTGTAGGCCTAGATACAGACAGACGGCATCATGGAAAATCATTTTATGGTTTCAAGGGGTCATGAAACATCGACATCCATAAAAATCTCGAACGCAATTTTTTTTTCCACGATTACAATACTTCCTCTCTCCAAAGTGTTGCGGGGAAAGTAAAATTCTATAATGTTTGAAATGCAGTCCACGCTACTTCCTGTTATAACTGTTCCATGAGGCTCTCCCTGAGACTCCGCCCCCTCATGAATACAGGCAGTCGGGGGTGGAGTCGCCCGGGCCGGGGGTGGCGCTCAACTCCAGCTCAAAGCCACATAAGTCAACGGGAAACCAGGGGGGCCGCATTAAATGTAAGCTCTTTTGTGTTGTTTGGTAGTGGCCATGATGGATGGAAATAAAGAGAGAGAGTTTATCTTTCTCTCTCGCGCCCTCGAACACGGGGGATGGTTACTACTACACCATCAACTCACGCAAAATGACGGCGAGGATTTGATTAGGGTCCACTTACCTCTTTCAAAATTGATTAAACTAATGAATATTATGTTCTGGTTGCTAATAAATTAATTTTACTACCAAATCAAATTCTCCTTGTCCTAACTTCGGTAGCTAATTATAAACAACAATTATTACTATTATTATTATTATTATTATTATTATTATTACCTGCTTTGGTGGTCGCATGGTCTAAGGCATCACAATCGTAATAGACTAGACTGCCGATGACATCCGACCACCGTAGCGGGTAGTAATAATAATAATAATAATAATAATAATAATAATAATAATAATATGATGCGCTTTTTAAACTTTGCTCCGCGTAGCCCTTGTCATTTCAGGTTCCGTAAGGAATTTTTTTATAATATTTATTTGTTTTTCACAGAATAAAAAAACACATCAATAATTAGGACTGCCAATATTTTCTAATTTGAATAAAGGACACTTGTCAGTGCCAAAGAAATTTGTTTGGAAGTAAAAGAACACCTTTTAGAAATTTCAACAAATAATGTTTGAAAAAAATCAGTGGAAATAAATCACAAAATTCTGGATTGAAAGAAATATCCATGGGATATTCTGAAATAACGCATATTAGTGTATATTTACTACTCAAAATACTACCTACCTTCCGCAGGGTGTAATGAGGTTATTTTTTAAACCCTAAATGGTTCCCCACGAAAATTAGAATACATTTACTCAAAATAATACCTTCCTCAGCCCTACCCCATCAGCATAATTAAATGTGGATATCCTGGAATGTTCAGTTACACGCGATTCAAACTACAACATCTAATGCGATCATCTTGTTCCTTGCATTCGTACCACACGGATCAATGGTCGAGCATACAATGTTATATTTACTGTAAAACTTTTTACATTCCTCATTTCATCTATGTATTTTTAGAACAAAATTTACGACTGCTACTTACGACTCGAACAAGATATATGGATGTGTAGGTTTAGCCAAGGTTTGCTACTAGACCCAATAGTGATGGACAAAACTATTTACTGTTGGAATAGTTTTTTTTAGCACGGCGTCTTACTTACTATCCATTGGGGATATACTAATTACACTAATAGTTTTAGGGATGAGGAAGGCTATATCTATAGGAAGTGCAGATTTGTGTGGAGAGAGAAAGGAAAACCATATTGGAAAAATCACCCTCAGTACACTCGACTGAAAATCGAACCTCGATCTCCTCGCCATCAGCAGTCTAGTCTATTGCGAGAGTAGCACCTTAGACTATGCGGCCACCGAAGTGGGTTTGTAATAGTTCAAAGTTCAATAGTTCAATAGTTCAGTCGTTCGTGAACCACAGTCTACAATCGTTTGTCATTTCATGACCTACAGCCATAACAGTAATATTATCATATAATTATATATTGGAACAATGGTGTTTATTGCTTGGTTGCTGAGGGGTGTTGGAGAGGGTGTGGCTAGCGTTACAGAACCAGGGAAATGCCAAACAGTGAACTCTCTTTCATCCCACACAAACCTGATATATCATGGGAAAATATCGGGTTTTCCTCTTCGTTTATGTGGCCGGAATCCGCCAAATAATCACGATTGTTATTTACTGACGCGATACCTCGTAACTGGATGGGCTATCTTTGAACTATTTGAGCATTTCAGGTTAAGGAGCTGTTCATTTTCGAACTATTCGTTGCTAAGCTAAGCATTTATGGTACACAATAATTATCTTAAGGTCCGAGAGTAGAGGACTCAAGCTAAGGCTAGTGTTTTTACAAACTTATTTTTAAGCAGTTTTATTCTTTTCTACTCAATAGATTAAAATTACCTAGTACATAACGTATTGTGATATTTTGAATAGTATTATCATTATTATTATTATTATTATTATTATTATTAGCACCGTGTCTTACTACCCTTTCGGGTTATACGCACTTACGCTAATGTGTAATGGTAGGGTGAATGTGAGATGAAATGAACGACCTACAGTTTAACGTGGAATCCGAACCACGGTGGAGGCCTGGCATTCCTCACATTTTTGAATAGTAAAGTATGATCTTATATCCAACTGGTTTCTTGGTTTGTGACCCATTATCCGTTTCTAACGGAATAGATTTTGAACAGAGATTATTTATAACATTTATTATTATTATTATTATTATTATTATGTATGTTACTTCTCTCAGTTACATTATTATCTGTTTGGTTATCAGTCTGTAAAGCAAGTTGTTTTCATTAAATTTTTAAAAACTATTGAAGAGGGAATAATTTGCAATGCCACAGAATAATTCTTAGTTATTAATATTTGATAAAAACTTTATATTTTATTAATCATTACAAATAAGCTTGCAACTCTATGTAAGGAAGTTTAGTGACACAATTAAATATGAAGTATAACTGTAATTGTTGTGACATAGCTCATTATTGCACCAATCCCTCGATTAAATTGTTGATTTTTAATCAGAGTAAGGAAAACTAAGCACACAAATAAATGTAAGTGCCACGTAGCGTATAACCCGAACGGGTAGTAAGACGCGGTGATAAATAAATAAAATAAGTGCCACATGAGTATTATATATACAGTAGTACGTTACGTATTGTACATTCATCTCAACGCCTATGACTACCGAAGATGGACCAAAATTGGACTATTTAGGAACTAGAGCCGAGCGGCTCTGAGACCGTTTCCAGATGACAAGCAACACACTTTTCCAGTGTATTGCTCACCAATAAATATTTACAATATGGCACTGTGATATTTATCTCGTCAAGAAACCTTACATGGAACTGTTAACACATTCCTAACTAGCTCGAGTGTCAACATTATAAAGAAAGACTTCATATTTAGATTTGTCATAAGGAAATTCAATAAAAAACAAAATCATTTACTGTATTATTTTTATTTGGCTAAAGGACAAATTGCTCTGTCCTTCACTTAATTACATGTTTATACCTATAAGTAGGAGTGAGGTAGGGGAGAAAAATAGGGGTTTATTGAGGAACTTTGCTTCACAAATCAAAGAGGGGTCTGAAAACTGTACTAGCAAATATTTGAAAAATTGGATCCCCCCAGAAGGTATTTGGACTGAACCTCCTTCAGTAATTTTTCATAAACTGGATGAGTTTTATGTTAGAAAATATCAGTGGGGAGTAGAATAAATTTAGAGTGAGGTAAATCTATACCAGAGGCGTTGTTGCCTCTCCCCCTCCCCCCACTACCTTGCCTGGTCCCGCCTGTAGCATATATGTATGTGTATTATTATTATATTATACTACTGTAAAGCCACATGGCTGATTCACTCACTGACATGTTTACCCACTTCCAGATGAGCTAGAAACTTGAAATTTGGCAAACTTAACTTATAGCTTTTAGCGTGTAACCGACGGGAAAACTCCAAAAAGTTACAAATTTTAATTTTTAACCCCCAGAAAAAAAAAATTCAAAATGGCAGAACAACTATAAAGTCGGCGCGGACCTTTCTTTGGAGGTCTCTTGTGGCTAAACGGTAAGACCTATCAAAAAACGGCTATGGTAGGTATTACATTAGTTTACATCCACTTGCAAAGAAAACCCACATAAATATATATATATAATCTCATGGTGTCAAAGGAGGTTGAAAAACGCTTTAAGTCGGGTTTAAAAAAAGTTCAATACTAACAATAAAAGATGTGAAAGTTTTTATTACAAAATACTTTATAGGCCAAATTTAATAAAATATTGCTTCAAAGGATACGTTTAGCTTAATTGTCTACACCACATGGTAATATCAACAACTCTCGAATATGTGTCATGATAGTTGTGGAATTTGGACAAAGGCTTTTTAAATTAAGAGAAGTCTGATTTAAATTCCGCCTTGCCCTTGACAGATATTCAAGAACTGTTTGTTTTAGCACTATGTTCTAATACACGTTCAGGTTGTACGCCTATGCACTAATTACGTTAAATGGTTATATATGAGGAAGGTTTGATTGAGAGGAAGTGTACCCGCATTTATGTGTGAAGGAAGAGAAAGTGTGGGAAAACATAAGAAAATCCAATTTCAGTACATCCGACCGAGTTCGAACCACGATCTCCCCCTCATCACCAGTGTAGTTTATTACGAGAGTAATGCCTAAGAACATGCGACCATCAGAGTGGCTGATCATGAACTGTTGATATTACCATGTGTAACTAAACGTATCTACTGGAACTATATTTTATTTATTTAGACCCAAAAAAAGTTATAAAAACTGTGAAAAAAAGAACCTTAACTTTCGTTTTCTTCCTTCCATCATACCTTCCTGTGAAATATGATTCTCGGTATTTTCTTTAATTCGAAATGTTTATAGTATTTTTTTATTATTATTATTGTTCTTCAAACACTTATGCGTAGTCAATTTCCCTTTTTTTTTAAATAGACTCCAATATTCATAGGACGCCCCAAATCCGACAAATGGGGAAATTACTAGATCTACCTTCACGTGTTCATACGTCAAGTCATATGATCTGTAGCTGTCACTTTTGATAGACATTATCATTAACTATAAAATAACAATAATATAGTAACGCGCTTCGGTGTCAGCTTGGTCTAAGGCGCTACTCTTACGGTAGACTGGAATCCCGATGATGGGGAAATGTATATTCGAATCTCGGTCGGGTGTACTGAAGTTGTTTTTCCTAAAATGGTTTCTCACTCTCCTTTCACGCAAATGCGGATATATTTTCTATAAATATAACCTTCCTCGTCTCTAAAACCATTAGCGTAATTAGTAAATAAGCGTCTAACTCGTACAGTTAGTAAAACCCGAAGTTAAAAATAATCTAGTATAATGTTGTCAATATTGACCGCGAACATATATGTTTGTAATTTGTTAAAGAGTCTTCCTATGAAAACATCAAACTTTGTCGGAGAAATATTGAAACTATCACCTGGGTTGTTTAACGACTGGACTGTGTCGGACACAAGAGACCCAACAGGATTGAAAACGAGCTGACAAGAGTCGCAGGCAGTGGTATAGGTTGTGGACCATATTTCTCGCTGTGTCAGTTCCAGACAGTCGCGGGGTACTCAAGAGCAGAACCTAGCGGTGGGGAATAAGAGGGGATCCATAAGACGTCCTAAGTCCTCGTGTTTCTCGTCCTTGAAGTGGTCCCTCGTTGAACAGCCGTGGGGACAGGCACCAGGAATTTTGTTCTCCCTCTCTACCCCATCTCTCTGTATATCCCTCGGGAGTGTTTGCTTTGCTACGTGTAATGCGAGAACAAGATGGCGGGCATCGAGGAGAGGATAGTTTCTACGAGTATTTATAGAAGGCTTTTATTTACTACTGGCGTTGGCTGATATCAGATAGACATCTGGACGCGTGGACTAAGGCGTCGGTCTTGTATGGTCTGGTTTTTTCTCGGTGGTGGTTAAGTCAGGGTTCGAACCTAGGTTGGATTTATTGAGATGTTTTTACACTAAGTGTTTCCAACTCTTCCTAATTCCTACTTCAGTAATTGCCTTGTCATGTAGTGTTGACAGGGCAAGCAGAGCTTGTTAAAACTGTTCCTGTAGTAATATGTTCTCTCACTCTGTCCCCATTCGACCAATCGTACATAATCTCTGCTCTATATATATCATATGGAAATTTTGATTGATACCTGACCAATGAGTGTTCTACTTAGTGATATGTCCTCTCCCACTCTGTCCCCATTTTGCCAATCACACATATACTCTGCTATTTATACCTCACATGGGAATGTTTATACCAGAAAATATAGTATTTTAACATCTCATTAAATTGTATGTAGTTATAGCATTTTCTTTGCATAAATATATAGTTTAAATATAACATTTTATAAAACATTTTAAAAATATAAAGTATAAGAAATAAATAGTTGGTGGTTTAGCAATTAATGAGCTACAACTAAAAGCCAATGTAAGTAGTTAATAAATATAATAACAAATACTGGGTGTTGGTCCAAATATAATTTAAAACAACTGATAGAAATGGGCTATGCATAAAAAACTAAAATTAAATAGACTTATAATTATAAAAGTTTGAAAACCAATGTATAATCCTATTAAATAAAAACTGTTGAAAAAATATACACGAATATTAGGCAAGAAAAATAATATGATGTTACAATAATTTAAGAGGATCAAAGGGTATATTGTGACACAGTATAAGTTAAAATACATTTTATGAAATTTAACTTTAAAAAAATCAAAGATTAGATATCTAGCATTTACATATATTAATTACTTACTTACTCAATATCATTAGTAACTCAAATGTTAATGACCGCACTTACAAAAGTACGCCACCTATCCATATCTTGAGATAGTTCTATTCATATCACCTAATTACACCCGATCCATATTCTTACCTCATTACAACCTATCCCTCTCTTGAGCTAGTACTATACAGTTTCCCTCATTACATCCTATCCATATATTGAGATAGTTCTATCCATATCACCTCATTACACCCTATCCCTATCCTCACCTCATTACAACCTATCCCTCTCTTGAGCTAGTACTATCCATTTTCCCTCATTACAGCCTATCCATATCTTAAGCTAGTTCTATCCAGTCCTCCTCAGTACACCCTATCTTGAGTTAGTGCTATTCAGTCCACTTCATTACACCCTATCTCCATCTTGAGCTTGTTCTATCCAGTCCCCAAGTCATTCTTCATTTCCATTCTAATGTTATCCTCCCATCTGCGTCTAGGTTTTACCAACGGTCTCTTCTCATTGGGTTTGCCAGTCAATACCCTTAAGACAGTTCTAGATTCTCCCATTCGCTCTGCATGTCCTGCCCACCGTAACCTACGAGATTTGATTATCCAACAATGTCATGTTATGAGTACCGTTACATAATGTATTAAAATAAAGGTTAACTAATTGTAACTTTGTTAATTATAAATAGATTGGCATACTTGTTTGCTGTGGAGATTGAAGATCATCTTCTTTACATTGACTGTTTGTTGTAGCTCATTCAAAAAACTATAATCTGCTTCGGTGACCGCATTGTTTAAGGTGTCATTCTCACAATAGACTAGACTGCCGATGATGGTTAGATCGGGGTTTGAATTTCAGTAGATCATACTGAGGGTGGTTTTTCAAAAATGTATTCCACTTTCTCTCCACGCAATTTGAGTACAGTTACTCCAAATTCAAACTTCCTCATCCTTGGCTTGTCAAGTTTAATTATAGCATATGTGTAAAACCTGAACAGGTAAATAAGATTCGATACCAAAACAAACAAACTATAAATAAATCAGATCGTATTTTAATATATTAATTTAAATATAATTGTAAAATGATATGAGGATACGGTTATCGAACTCCTGTCCTGGTCTCATATTTCAACTAGGCCTACATTTAAATTATTACCTGTGAATGGAGGCAAATTATAATTTCAATGTTCTTTTAATATCATCTAATATTATATTATTTATATCTAGCTTCAAATGCACGTCGACACAATGTGGTCATTAGCGCCTTAGTGTCTTAAGATAAGGTTTTTAATTATTTCCTTAAATTATTAATTTTTGTTTATTTATTTTTTTCAGATTGATCCAAAAGTTGCCTTCCCTAGAAGAGCACATCCAAAGGTAAGGGATTTATTTTTGAAAAGGTTCAAATATTAGTATTTTAATATTGGGGGTGTGATTTTTTTTACATCGCTCTTGAATTAATTATTTTCTTTGTTGAACTCGATGGTCTTGGGGTAAACTGTCCACTTCAGAACCCGGTGTTCATGAGCACAAACCCAACTGGGGTTGCCGGATTTTTTCTTGGGTGATAAAAAATCCGTAGTACAATTTCTTTCGTAGGGGAAGTAAAACCGGTAGTCTCTTGTCGATTATGGCTTTTAAAAGAATTCTGGAAGGTATGTGAAAATACCTTTCCCGGCGAAATTGGTAGGCTCGTTCACTCTCGCTTGTGGAAATTCTCCTTTACTGATACAATCAATCGGTTCAGCAGTGCACTTTTAAATACCTCAAATAAATAATTACGCTACTTTATATTTAATCTTCTCATAAGCCTTTAAGACTACAAAAAAATGTCAATTTCGTATCGAATTCAAGTCTTTGCTTTGTAGCTCGAATATAAAGACCGTGTCCTAAATTTTAAAATTAAAATGATTCGAATGGAATCCAAATAGAAAATTTCATAATTAAAAATTTTCTAATCCGAATTAAATTTTAGGTTAGATTGTGTATATATATACATATAACTTATATATATTTTAATCGAGTTCACCAAAAAAATAGGTCAGTAAACCGTGTCCAATTAATTAGCCTACTATATTATAAATATTATGAGATTCACACGTTTCTATGATCATTTCAAATAATTTGATCCACACTAGGTTATTTAAAAAAGTTAAATTATTCAAATGTTTGACATTTAGATTCAAATTCCGAATCAAACCCCACCGAACCCGAACCTTGTATCCATTTGAATTTGAAATTTCGAATTCTATACGAACCTTTCAAATTTTAAAATTCTGAATCTCGAATCGAATACGAATCTTATCAAAATTAAGATTCCTAACTAAGAATATTGTACACATACCTTAGTACAGGCTTGCTTTCTCATATAGAGAAAATATTGTAACCGTGAAAATTTTCTGCCTCGTAGATTATGATGGGTCTCGAAATTTGTGTCCCTAACAAACTAAACAAAAAAGGGGTGCTTAGAATTGTGTCTACAACATAAACATAATTTACCAGTGTGTGCAGGTATAAGTGCGCATGCGTAGCTATCTTGTGCCTCTAACCACATGCACTCGTCATAATTTGCAATTTACATATTAGAAAAAAAAAAGTAGATATATGTTCGCATCGTCTGGAAGAGAATGGGACGTTCCGACAGTAACCACTCCAAACTGTTCTTAAAGGGTAAGCAAGAACTGTTCTGATGAATCGACGCGAACAAAACCGTTCTCCATTCTTTTCTACAAAAGTTAATTCGAGCTGGGACTTTTACCAACAACTCATCCCAATGATTCCAGGCGTCCCGGTCATTTTGTAGGCTACATATGTTCGTAGTTTCTCCAAGAACTCGTTCATGTTACCAATTAGACTCGCGCGGCGTATTATCACTGCAAGTCCCGTATTCGAATCCTGACTGGCTCGATATATGCCTTGATCTTTGATCTTTGATCTTTGTTGATAACCCGATACCTTAGCTCATTATCGGTAACGTGCCTTCCTACTGAGCTTACTGCCTACTGGATGTTATGCCTATCCTAGTTAGATTATAAGGCATATTAAGCTACGATAGGCCTAGCAAGCTGGTAGTGGAAAATATATGACTTGAATAAAAAACTGACTCAGACAATAGGCTGGAAACAGTAATGGATGTGTCGTAAATCTTTATTGATACTCGAGTGTTAATTATAAATAGGCGCCACGTAGTTGACGCTATGACATGTAATATTATTATTACACTCCCGTTTCGGTGGCCGCATGCTCTAACGCGCTACTCTCGTAGTAGACTAGACTGCCGATGTCGGGGAGATCGAGGTTAGAATCTCAGTCAAGTGTACATAGGGTGTGTTTAAAAAATATATATAGTTCTCCTCTCTTCCACGCAAATGTAGGTACACTTTCTATGAATATAACCATACTCATCCCTGAAACCAGTATTGTAATTAGTATATTAGCGTGTAAACTGAACAGGTAGTAAGACGTGGTGCTTAAAATATTACATTTATTGAATTTGTTTAATTTATTGAAATACTTTTATTCATGTTGAGATATTTGATTCTATTAATAATTATTGCCTTTGTGATAAAAACCGAGTTGATGGGATCGTTTATCATTCTCATCTCGTGACTACAAAAATATGAGGGGGGTGATTAATTCACCTCTGTACTGGCTGACTGCAAAATAGCGGGTTGGGGAGGATTAATTCACCTCCGTACTGGCTGACTGCGAAATAGCGGGTTGGGGAGGATTAATTCACCTCTGTACTGGCTGACTGCGAAATAGCGGGTTGGGGAGGATTAATTCACCTCCGTTCTGGCTGACTGCAAAATAGCGGGTTGGGGAGGATTAATTCACCTCCGTACTGGCTGACTGCGAAATAGTGGGTTGGGGATGATTAATTCACTTCCGGACTGGCTGACTGCGAAAATAGGAGTCAGAGTAATTATTTCACCTCTGTACTGGTTAACTGTGGAACTGTGAGTGCCCTTTATGAGCTTAGTTACGGGGTAGCTTTCCATCTCCAAGACCCTCAAGGGTTGGTCCGCCAATCAGCCCTTAGCCCAGCACGATTTCTCCTCTAAAAAGAATTGTGCCAATACTTCGCTTTCACTTAAAAAAACCCAACCTATCGTAGCCCGGTGAATAGGCTGAATCTTGTTAAAGGCTAGTTCTTTCACAAAGTTTCTTTTTATGTCTGGGCGATAAACAACCGACTAAACAAACACACCGTTCTCCTGTCGAGCTAGAAAGTGAGAACAAATAAGGCCGAAATGTTTGCCTCTTGAGTACGAGAGTTCTATAAAACTTGAGAGGTAACTATTAACATATGTTACGTTTTAACCACACATGTATATAGGTTGATTAATGAGATTAAAGGTGCAAATAAAAAAATAGCTAAAAAGAAAATGTGTGAAATCTAAGGGGAGAAAAAAAACTTGTAATAATTTAAATGTTTGAAGATCTTTTTTGACTGGTGGTTTGGAATAATTCCATTACGATTAATGATTCTAGAAAATAAAGGTGCAAATAAAAAATTAGCTAAAAAGAAAATGTGTGAAATCTAAGGGGGTAAAAAACTTGTAATAATTTAAATGTTTAAAGAGCTTTTTTTGCCTGGTGGTTTGGAATAATTCCATTAAGATTAAAGATTCTAGAAATGTTGAAGAGATAATAGGAGTATTTCAGCCTTTGTCGGGAAGTTTTTTAAGTTTTACTTGCTAATTTGTTATTCAAGTCCTCTAAACAAACAATGCTTTCGTTGACATAACTCACTGATAAGTCTGGGAAACTACCGAACACTCACTTGCTGCTGTTTTCATTGTTAATTAATGTACACTCCTTTTACCCTTAAAGGTATCAGCCTTACCTTGACTGATCACACTATGGCCCTATCTTATAAGCTACACCATAGTGGAACCAAGCAAGGTAACAGTTTTACCTTTAACAATCCTCTTACCAGAATCGCACTGTACATAAATGCCCACACATCACACGTCTTATCTCACCGATATTGTGAACTAGCCCTGAGTGAACCTAACGCTCTTTAGTTGACCAGGCCGGTTATACAAGACCCGAATCTCGGCGATACTATACTTCTACAAACCCAAGTTCATTAATAAAATCTAATAAACGCCACATCCTCTCCATAAAACTTGGTGTTGGTGTTGAATGACTTGCGTCGTTATAGCACCGCGGACGTATAAAGTTATTTCAGAGGTGGAAGCCGAGTAACGCTATGTAACACCATTAAATATTAACACAACAACCCTTCCTTTCCCCTCCCCAAAACTCTGCGGCCTCCAGGCATAACCTCCCCGCTACACGACCTCTTCCTGCATCCCCCCGCTAACCATCCAACCCCCGCTACTACGCGTCAATTATTAATTCCACAATTACCGGTTTTATTCAAGTGCAATATGTTGTGTTATGTCTCGACCAAACTTCTCTCCTACTACCCTGCAAGAGGGGGTTATGTAAGACCAACCACTCGTTCCAGATTTTGGTACATTGTCCCGTTTTAGTAAATGTCCCGGATATTAAAACATGTCCCGGATATTTAAAAAAAATACAGGATTTAAAAAGAAATAGAGAATTTTAAAAGCATTCCTAATTTTAAAAATACATCCCTAATTATAAGAAACATCCCAGCATTTAAAAAGCATCCCTGATTTAATAAAAGCTTGCCGAATTAAAAAAAAATCCTTGATTTAAAAAACCCATCAATAATGATATAATCAAATACTACTTACTTTACTAACTATACCTTATCCACTGCATAATACGTCTATCCATATCTGACTTATTTTAACTTACCCTAAGTAATAATTTTGTAATGATTCTCCAAATATATTTTTTGTACCATATATTACTTGTATTTAAAAATAGTAATACAAATTTCTATATCAAAAATTTAGCTGTTAACTATTTGTTATTAGTTCGATTCTAGGCCTCACCTATTTGAACTCACTTTAGTACATTAAATTCCATCTTGATTAAATATTTAATATCTTATAGTATACAGTAATCACTTTTCTCGCTTATTTTAACCTATCAATTTATCGATATTCTATATCAATCTTTTTAATTTCTCATTTCAGTTTCATTATAAACTTATATAATTTTTTTACGTCAACTTTATTCAATTATCTTTTTAATGGCTGGCCTAGGCCATGGCCGTGTCTCGAATTGGTGTGAGTAGTAAATGGCTGGCCTAGGCCATGGCCGTGTCTCAAATTGATGTGAGTAGTAAATGGCTGGCCTAGGCCATGGCCGTGTCTCAAATTGATGTGAGTAGTAAATGGCCGGCCTAGGCCATGGTCGTGTCCCAAATTGGTGTGAGTAGTAAATAGCCGGCCTAGGCCATGGTCGTGTCCCAAATTGGTGTGAGTAGTAAATAGCCGGCCTAGGCCATGGTCGTGTCCTAAATTGGTGTGAGTAGTAAATGGCCGGCCTAGGCCATGGCCGTGTCTCTAATTGGTGTGAGTAGTAAATAGCCGGCCTAGGCCATGGTCGTGTCCCGGATTGGTGTGAGTAGTAAATAGCCGGCCTAGGCCATGGTCGTGTCCCAAATTAGTGTGAGTAGTAAATGGCTGGCCTAGGCCATGGTCGTGTCCCGGATTGGTGTGAGTAGTAAATAGCCGGCCTAGGCCATGGTCGTGTCCCAAATTGTTGTGAGTAGTAAATGGCCGGCCTAGGCCATGGTCATGTCCCAAATTGGTGTGAGTTGTAAATGGCCGGCCTAGGCCATGGTCGTGTCCCAAATTGGTGTGAGTAGTGAATGGCCGGCCTAGGCCATGGTCGTGTCCCAAATTGGTGTGAGTAGTAAATGGCCGACCTAAGCTATGGTCGTGTCCCAAATTGGTGTGAGTAGTAAATGGCCGGCCTAGGCCATGGCCGTGTCTCGGATTGGTGGGAGTAGTAAATGGCCGACCTAAGCTATGGTCGTGTCCCAAATTGGTGTGAGTAGTAAATGGCCAGCCTAGGCCATGGTCGTGTCCCAAATTGGTGTGAGTAGTAAATGGCCAGCCTAGGCCATG
The DNA here is from genome assembly GCA_902151445.1 of Timema monikensis. Classification (NCBI taxonomy): domain Eukaryota; kingdom Metazoa; phylum Arthropoda; class Insecta; order Phasmatodea; family Timematidae; genus Timema; species Timema monikensis. Next base: position 170,962 of record CABFVZ010001257.1, read on the forward strand.
GTCGTGTCCCAAATTGGTGTGAGTAGTAAATGGCTGGCCTAGGCCATGGTCGTGTCCCAAATTGGTGTGAGTAGTAAATGGCCGGCCTAGGCCATGGTCGTATCCCAAATTGGTGTGAGTAGTAAATGGCCAGCCTAGGCCATGGCCGTGTCCCGGATTGGTGTGAGTGTTGAGAATTATTTAAGACTCTTGATATATTTTTTAATATCTATATATTTCGTTTTTATTTAATGTAATCATCAGCTATTTTTATCGGGTGTATCATTTGTACAGCGTATATTTTTCCTGTGGGGATTTTAATGTTTTTAAATTTTCTGTATGAGGTGCTAATAACCTCATAGTGTCGACGTATCTATCCAGTGGCCGCACGTTCCAAGGCGTCAATTTCGCAATAGCCTGGACTGCCGATGATGGGAATATATTGGGGTTTGAATCTCGGCCAGCTCTAATGCAGATTTTTTAAATCTTAAATGTTTCTGACTTTTCCTCCGCGTAAATGATGGTACATTTCTTCTACATTCTACGTTCCTTATCCCTACTCCATCAATGTAGTTAAATGCGGATAGCCTGTATGGGTAGTATGACGCGGTAAAATAAAATATATGAACACCTGGAGAGTTTTAAAGATTTACGAAATTATTCTGTAGGCTATTCATAAAAATGATTTTATTTGATATATTACTGTCGTTTCATAAACATATTTATCGGACACCCGGTACTTCTATTATTGTAAGAACTCTAAGCCCTTCAATAAAAGTTAACTATGTCAAGTTGCTAAGTAAGTCAGTCGAGTTCTTATTTCAAACAAACGCTAATCTAGTCATAATAACTTCTTTTGAAATGTGCAAAGGAACAGAAGAACAAGTTTTATTAATATGCCCACCAGTTCGTAATGTCTGCCGGCGGAACCCGGCCATGGTATGGAAATCTTCCAAGTCTATTATAACGCCAATGAAAAGGGAAATATTGCAAGTTAATTCACCATTCGGCTGAGGAAGTTCTTACTCCACCCACTTCCTTAGCATCCCTTCCTCCTCCTTGAGGGATGAAACTACCCCCGTTCCCCTCTCTTACTCTTATTTCCTCCGTCTTGAGCTAAAAACACTATACAGTGGCTCAAAGCTACAAGACGGGGCACATAACTCGTTCAAGGGTAGGGGAAAAAAACAAGAGAGAAGGGGAAATGTAAGATAAATCCATTGGAGAGTGCGTGGTCTAAGACGTCACTTTTGCAAAAGATGATGGGGAGATCCGGGTTCGAATACTGGTTGGGTGTTCTGAGGACGTTTTCCCTGAGTGATTGCACTCTAAAAAAAAATAGTGCGTACGCTTTACTTTTTTTTCTTGTTAACTCCAGCTCTCACGATGTTCTGTTTATGCACTCCAGCGAACCTGGCGGCTTATCATCAGAAGCTCGTGTCTGTGTTTTGTGGCTTGCGGTACCTGAAAATGTTACACGTGTTTAACATGGTTGTAGGTGAGTTTATAGGAGTGCAGCGCAGTCTTATAATTTGATCTTGAAGGGGAACACTTTATGGAAACATGAAGGGGGCTGAATGGGCAATCTCATGAAAGACCACAAACATCAGCCAAAGACGAGGGGGGGGGGGCA
>CABFVZ010001257.1:179539-222629 GCA_902151445.1 Timema monikensis
GTGGAGGAGGGAGGAGCGGAGTGGGTGAGGGGTCCTCCACGTGGGGCACATCCGAACCGAACCGAAACCTACGGATAATTTGAATGCTTCTTTTTCTTTCTGTGAGCGCTCCAGTTTCCGGGCCAACTTGGCAGTATCGCATACCTCCCTTCCCTCTCTAAGCCTCTAGTGAGCCACATAACATTGTCTAAAAATTACCAGCCCCGGCTCCCAGTTGACACAGTTTACGCCCATATTTCATTCAAAATTTTTTTTTTAGTAACGCAAACTACTTTCTGGGTAGTTAGAACATTAATCATTTATTGGAGCCTTTTCCTCTGGGGGATCCTATCCTCGTGAGGTATTGGCCGGTTGCAGAATTCAGGGGAAGCATTCGAGGACGTACAAATTTATCAACTTAAAAAAAAAATGTGCGTAAATGCGCTAGTCTAAGTTGGCGCCAAAACTAATTTGAAACAGGGCTGTAACATTTAAATATTTTGTCTCATGTAATATATTTAATATAATTACCTTAACTTGATTAGAATTAAAGTTTCAACCCGTTTCGATGGTCGATTGGCCTAAATGCGTCACTCTCGCTATATACTGGACTGCTGATAAAGCGGGAGGTCGGGGTTTGAATCACGGTCGGGTGTAGTGAAATAGAAGATCTACTAAACATTGGCAATATCCTAATGCATTTGTTGAACTGACGAACACTATCCAATGAAGTAGACATGAAATAGCAGATCTTACATACATTGGCAATATCCTAATGTAGTGGTTGAACTGACGTACACTATCCAGTGAAGTAGACATGAAATAGCAGATCTACCATACATTGGCAATATCCTAATGTAGTGGTTGAACTGACGAACACTATCCAGTGAAGTAGACATGAAATAGCAGATCTTACATACATTGGCAATATCCTAATGTAGTGGTTGAACTGACGAACACTATCCAGTGAAGTAGACATGAAATAGCAGATCTACCAAACATTGGCAATATCCTAATGTAGTGGTTGAACTGACGAACACTATCCAATGAAGTAGACACGAAATAGCAGATCTTCGGTCAAAAGGCTGATATTGATCTGCGACTTGTTTTAAGTGTCCCTCCCGACCGTGTGTAGGTCTATCTGTCTTCCTGCAGGTTGAATGGCCGCATCCATCCGTCCCTTTAGTCGCAACCTCATTCAATCAAGGTTGAATCGGGCCAGATTACAGACCCCGAGCCCTCTCGGTAGTTCTTCGGTCACCGGGAGTTGGTTGCTTCCACCGCCGGCCCTTTGATTCCTGGCTGACAAATCGCTTCATCTGATTTGATTTTGCTTTATTCGAGGATTCGTCTAGACGAAGCTATTCACTTGAACCTCTTTTTTTCCCCCCCTTTGTTAAAAAAAAAAGTGAAATGTTAAAGGGAAAGTGTATTAGTTGGAAAGATGAAAGTTATTGTGCTACTTTTTGTAACCTTTATATATTGGCAATCCAATAATATAAGTTTATATTTAGTTCATATTAAAAATACAAATTCTACAAAATATATAGCAAAAACCTTTCCATAAAAATATTTCTAGTTTTCCCCCGTTAGACTTAGGTAAAATATATTACCCTGACCTACATCGGTGGACACGCAGTCCAAACGTCCAGCTCATTTAGTCTGGTTTCTCGGCGAAGGTAGGTTTGGGGGTTAAAATACAGGCAGAGTGTATTGAGAATGTTTACAAAATGGTTTCCACTTCCCCTCGATGCAAGTGCTGGTACGTTTACTCTGAAATTCACCTTCCTTGTCCCTATCCTATTATTTTGATTAATATGATTACGGATAGCCCAAATGGGTTGTAAGACATGGTTGAAATACAACTAAAACAATGACTTTGAGTGTGTAAAAATGTCCTATCTTATTAAAATTACCACTACAAATTACTACTGAAATTGACCAAACATATTATGAAAGTCTCAAAATTAAATTTATTCAGAGGCCAGAGTGACAAATTTGGGGCGTGTTGCGGTCTAAAGATTTTCTTATTTACTAACCTTTATTATGTTTTTTTAACCGTGCCCTACTACTCGTCCTAACAACATACATTTTAAACGGGCTGGTGTGTAAGGGATCAGGAAGGAATAATTTATAGAAAATAAATCCGCATTTGCGTGAAGGGAGGGTTGTAAACAATTTAGTTAAAACCAGCCTCATTGTATCTGGCCGGGATTTGAACCATGATCTCCCAATCAGCAGTAAACCAAACCAGACGTTCCTACCGACGTGATTCGGATGTATACTTTAAAACATCAAATTTACAACTGAAATATTTAGAAAAACTTACATCAATTGTTAATTTGGGCCAGTGAAATCCTTGAAACCCGCTTCGGTGGCCGCGTGGTCAAACGCGCTACTCTCTCATTAGACTAGCATGCCAATGATGGTGAGATCGAGGTCCGAATTTTAGTTGGGTGTATTGAGGTATTTTTCCAAAATTATTTTCCACTCTCCCTCCATGCAAATGCGGCTACATTTCCTATTAATATTACCTCCCTAATCTCTAAACCCTTTAACGTAATTAGTGCATAAGCGTAAAACACGAACGGGTAGTAAGATGAGATGCTGAAAAAAATTCTTGAAGCAATATTATTTTAAATTATGTAAATAAAGATTCATACGAGCATGTATTTAAAATGATAGAAAAGCATAGCCCTATTTAAAAGTGTTATTTGCCGTTTAAAAGTAAATGCTAACCGTCTATTAGGTTCCCGTTCATTTTGGCCCGTTTCAGCCTTACGGATGACCTGTCGCATACACCAACTCCTTTGTGGTTCAAGCATAATCATTATGTTACCCCTTGTAAATAGAATAGAAGGTAAAGCCAGATGGAGAAATACATTTTGATCGTTGAGGCGTGTGACGTCACTCACTACACAAAGCTATACGTAAGACAAACTAATTTGTTAAAAAAAATCAGGTCACATTTTGGAACTTTAAATAATAAATAAGTTTTAAAAATTCACACCAATGTCCAATAATTAACGTCATTACTTTACTTATTTAAAAAATATATATGTATTTTAGTATTAAAATATAACTGTTGTGTACTGGGAGGTGTAAGCAATGACATAATCAAGTTACTGCAAATGGCGCTACATTTCTATTTTCTCTACATTGATTATACCTTCCTTTCAACCTGAAAAACATTACAACTCACTAACAAAAAAGAGTTTCTAACACATAGCAAAACAGTAAAGTAGTCACTGAACCTTTGTTTTAAAACAACAACAAAAAATACACCGGAAACTATTTTTTGTGGACATGACTACGGGCTGAACACTCAAATAAAAGTGTCAAAGACAATAGGTCTGGTCATATATGTTTCACAGGCTGGTGGCGGCCCACGGGCCGTGAGTTTGTAAACCTTGAAATAGAGCATGGCATGTTTTAAAAATAAAAAGGGAACCAACTGTTAGTAGGCTAATTGAATACGCTTGAAATATTCATTATTGCAACGAACTATTCTAGTAAATATTTTCTCACCCCGTCGCATTACCCATTCGGGTTATACGTATTTGTAATAATTACTCTAATATGTTAGGTATGATGAAGGTTGCATTCGAAGGAAACATACCCACATTTGAGTGGAGGGAGAGTGGAAAACCATTTAGGAAAAACCAACTTCAATAGATTTGACCGGTATTCGGACCTCGATCTCCGACGTCATCGGCAGTCTCGTGTATAGCGAGACAATTCGACCACCGAAGCGGTTAGCTTGCTTATGTTAATTTAGGTAAAGCGTCCTTAGTGTTAATACACATCATTTAATGTCTAGAATGCAACTAGAAAAATTATGATACAAATATTTTGAAATAATTAATTTCGAGAGCATCTTAAGTAGATCCTATACAAGAACAAAGAACGAAATTTGGTCGAAATGGTTTCAATAGTTTTTGAACAAATATAATTTTTTTATTTGTAACTAACCCTTAATTTTTGCTCCAATTTTGATATTCTTCATCCACTATAATAGTATAAAAATATTTTAAAATGGCAAAATTGTAACAACATTTCCGTAAGGCTTAAACTGTAAATAAATGTATACATATTTATTTTGCCTATATTATAGACATGCATATATTATATAGGCTACAATCATATATGCAGTACACATTTTCTAGTTGTATTCTAATTCTGTTGATCAACTTCTCACACATGTAACAGCGCTTGGCAGGGAGGGAATCCCGGCGCGTGTTTCATTTGGTAGATTTGTGTGTGTGTGTGTGTGTGTGTGTGTGTGTGTGCGCACCTTACTACCCTTTCATGCTATCCGCATATTTACACTAATAACCTAGGAAAGAGGGTGATAGGGTCTTTAGCATATACTTTTTGAGAGAGAGGTACAGTAGCCCCATGGATTCTTTGGTGTTGAATGACAGCTCACAGCTGACAGCTAAAAGCTTTGAAAAGTTATCAGACCAGATTATGTATCCCTACGCCAAACCATATGCTCTGCAAGAACATGTGTTTATCAGCTGTCACTTCTGACGATCAAAATTTAGTTATATACCTAAATGTTGACTGTCAGAAGTCAGCTGTGAGCTGTCAGTGAGCACCAAAGAAGCCACGGGGCTACTGTAGTTCCATATATTAAAATACTTCTTCATTACACCTGATAGATACTCGGAACCCGATCTTTCTGTTATTGGCAGACAAGTCAATTGGGATATTGATGCCTATCCAGCCACCGAAGTGGGTCGTTAGATACTCGAAGTCAATACGATGTTTGAGCCGCTTCGGTGGCCGCAAGCTCTAACGCACTACTCTCGCATTAGACTATACTGCCGATGATAGGGAGATCGAGGTTCAAATCTTGGTCAGTTCTACTGAGGTTGATTTTTTCCCAAAATGGGTTTCCACTCTCCCTCTACGCAAATGCAGGTACATTTCCTTTAAATATATCTTTTCTAATTCATAAATCCATTAACGTACATAAGCGTGCAACTCAAATGGGTAGTAAGACGTGGTGCTAAAAAGGCTTTTTTTTTATTTTTTAACCTGACAATACTTCTTCTTGAACATAGAATCGCACTCCCCTCCTAAGTCAATAAACTCCATTTGCAGGCTTTCCCTGGCCCTTCTTCAATCTTTACTCTGAATGGTGACGGAAATATATTCACAATGATCAATCATTTGATTTGCAATCTTCAAACCGTGATGTGAGCTCCACCCTTATTGTGTAGATGGGAGAGATATACAGGCTGTCCATAAATTGTACGCCTCATTATTAGATTTTACAAATAGGCTTTTTTTTTTACGAGCTATTAATAACACAACTCAAGACACGTTTTTATTTATTTCGCAAACTATCGCAGTTTTAGTAACAAACTGGATTGAATACATCCTTAGGAGGAACTTTCTTTTTCACGACGTCATAGGAGGAAAGTTCGAGGGATAGAGGAGCATAGAAATAAGGAGGCTTCAAATATGGGATGACTTGAAGGAAAGAAGAAAATTCTCGTAGCTGAAGGAGTAGGCGGAAGACAGGGCGCATTGGTGGTCTAAGTTCACTGACAAAAAGAATTGACCTGTCGTGAGACAGAACACATAATAATAATAATAATAATATAAATAATAATGGGGTGAATAATTTATGGTCACCCTGTACGTCTCTTGAGTTGGTAACCGGTCATTGGCACGAGTTCTCTTTCCCTACGCGTCTTAATACCCATCTCAGTCATCTTCATACTTTCACTAGGGGGGTGGGGGTGTATGGATTAGTAAGGTAGAATTTATAGTAAATGCACCCGCATTTATGTGGAGGTAATGGAAGAAACCATTTATATGGAGGGAAAGCACTCTTAATACACCCGATTGGGATTCTAACCCCCCCCCCTCCCCCAAACTCCTCCGGCAAACTAGACCAGACAAGGTTATACTTTTCCTTCAGCTAGAGATTATGTTACTATCATCTAGTTAGTAAATTTAAATAGGAATGTAATTGTAAAGGAAGAACCCGGTGTTACCACCCCTTGGAACGCTTTTCATTGCTCCAAACAGACAGAAAAAAAAAATCTCTTAATTTTATTACTTCCGACCCAGTTTTTTATAGAGTAAAAAAAAAAAATTTAAAATTCCAGCTTTGAGGTGCACATGTTTGTGCAATCCTCTATCCCAGCAATGACGTGCGTGGGGAAATGCCGTCAGGATGGTTTTATGGCTACGAAATTTTCCTAAGTGGTTTCCCACTCAACTTACGACGAGTAAACGCGGGTGCATTTATTCTAAAGTTCTTACATACTCCAACCCTTCTCAATGTCGTGATTAAAAGCCCGGATGGGTATTAAGATGCGCTATTGAAAACAACAACACGATATAAGTCTATTGTTTATGAATCTCAAACCGGGTTTTTACTTAGTTATTTTATCTGTCGGTTCTTTTTCTTCCAAGATGTCTCTTAAAAGAGAAATAAAACGGCTTGCGTCTTCTTGAAGAACTACTAGAGCACTCTAGTGGGTTGGGGGTTAACCACCGTTGGTTGACTTTACACTTGGCCTCACCTCTCATTTCTTTCTGTTATTTTCGTCGGTTATTCACATGCATAATATCCGTGGCCCCGCATTATTCTTTCTTTTTTACCTCTCTTGTCTGCCCTGTTTTTTTTTTATATTTTATATTCCTCTTTCCCCTCTTTTCCCTTTGTATGTCGCAGTAACCTTGGAGATACGTACAGATTTGAGATAACTGACTTTACTGAATGACGCTATTCATCTTTTTAAATACCTCGGGGTTTGTTCTAGCCCTCCATTTCCTGGGCTCGGACACTGCTATCTCCCAAATTCTAAAGGGAGAGTGGAGGACTTCACACTTTGCTAGCTTTTTTTTATCATCATCATCATTATTATTAACACTTAACGTCACCAACTAACTGTTTATTTGTTTGCTAATATTTTTAAAATGGTACATAGCTAGTTTATTCTAAACATTAATTTTAGCTGAGTGTTTTTTTATAAATGGTTTTCCACCCTAATTATGTGGATACATCTCCTGAAATTATTCCTTCTCATCTATACCTCACTACTATGAATAGGTTATTTAAGTGTGTTACATGGATGGGTGTTAAGACGCTGAACAAAAAAATCAGCTCTTATCTAAATAATGCGCAATAAATTTTGAATTACAAACAAAAAGTTCCGATTATTCGATGTTAACGTAGATACCCCAGGTGGCTTCGGATATTCAAAAACTCGGATAGTACCGAACACTCAATGTTGCAAAAACATTCTTTAATTTACACCCATGATCAAAAACTTACCATTTTAATGCGGACCATTTGTTAGACATTCCTCACGAAACATAAATTGTGTTATCACATCGGATGACAGGGTCTCGGAAAACCGGGACTATACTGTTTTATTAGCTTGAAAGTAACTACTGTCAACTCTCACTTCTACGAGCCCGGGAATAGCGTCCCTTTTTTGGGGAACCGTGAAAAATGTGGGAAAAAAGGTTGAAATATTTAAGGAAATCGGCTGTAAAATGTGTTTGTTGCATTGCATTTATTTAGGTCGCCGCGCTGCAATTATCTTTGTGAGTGCTGTATTACTAGTAACTGAGGTGGGTCAGGTATAAAAATAGACACCACCTCATCAATGCCAGCCAATAGCACTTGACTCTGTCCACCCCGTCCCACAAGCAAGACAATGTTTCCCCGCGCGCGACTGCCTCTACATCACGCGCCAGGCTTGCTTTTGCCATTGTTATTTCGATTCTCGATTTGGTTACTATTTTGGTTTGATTTTGTGAACAATTTTTGACGACCCATGCTATTGTTTAACATTGTTATTTTGATTTGGTTACGTTTTTGGTTGGATTTTGTGAACGATTTTTGATGACCCACGCTATTTGTTGTCTAAAAAATGCAATTTTTTCGTATGAAGGTCAGGGGTGGAACAAAATCTGTTAAAATTCCAATAACGACCCCTTCGAAATAACGACCCTTTTTCAGGGAACCGTGAAAGGTCGTAGAATCGAGAGTTGACTGTAATTTGTTCTAAAGTCCTTCTCATATGCAAAGATACTTGAAAACATTGATTGTTGAATAGCTTGAAACGGGAAATGGTAAATATGTGGTAAAATGAGTGGGAGAAGAGGGGGAGAAGGGAGCAAATGACATTCCATAATTTAAACGTACCATTGGTTCGAGAGTAATAAGTTCGATTGTGTTTTCAACTGTTCAGCCTCAGTTTCAGAAGTTAATCAATGGATTACATTCCCTTGTGAGTTAGCCAATATGTAAACAGTTTACAGGGACTTCCATTTTACTATTTCTGGTCGTGTGACCATTGTATGTATATCAGAGTATTTCGGGTGCCATCTACTTGAAGGGAAATATTTTCACACTGCTGTATTTATTATGGTAATGTAAGTTATGAATTTTCCAAGCCACTAAAACAATTCTCAATTATCTTAGAAAGTTCTTTTGTGACCTTCACACTGCTGTATTTCTTATTGTAATATTAGTTCTGAAGCTTCCATACCACTAAAACAATGTTCTATTGTGACCCTCACACTGCTGTTTTTCTTGGGGTAGTGTCAGTTCTGAAGCTTCTAAACCACTAAAGCAATTCTCAATTATCTAATAATATTTTATTGGGATACTGTTAAAGAATGATTTTATTTGTTGGATGAAGAATAAATGTATCTTTCTAACCATTTACTTTGATCTCTAAACTAAGACATTTCACGCGAAACGTCCTTGAAAATGAAATATTTTCACCTTTTCATTGTTTTTGTTTATAAAAATTAAATATAAGGTTTTTAATCCAATAGGGACGTGAATTGAAACATGCTTTGAAATAACGCGGTATTTCTGGGCGTCTGTAACGCGTCTCAAAGCTCCGATAGGCGGCCACCTTAACGGCATCATTGTATTTTATAGAGTTACAATCTTGAAAATGTTAAGTGCATCCCTCATATAATAAAATGAAATTATCCTTTGTTTCTATTCCCTTCTTCCTTTTTATGTCATGTTGAATATCATATTTTGTGATCTTTGGATACGTGACTTAATATCTCCTCTTTGTTTTATAGGTAAGTTCTGTCTGATGTCGTATTTGCATGGAGTTGAAACAAAATACGTAAGTGCCATTACGATTTATTGTTATTATTATTATTTATTGTCAGTTTTTATTCAAACTATGAGACTCTCTTCAAATAAAAGTCTTACACTCATTTGATAATTGTTAATAATGGGAAAGTTGGCGTTTGACTTCTCAGAGAAAATATTTCAATCTATTTTTAAAAGTTAAAAATATTAAAAATAAACTTATCATATTATATATTTGTACTTATTCATAAAATTTAATTTGAATTCAGGAAAACATAGAGGGAAATTAACAAAAAAAAAACTACATTTTTTTAAACTCTGGACAGATCTGGTTCGGTGGCTGTATGGTCTAACGCGCTACTCTCGTAGTTGATTAAACTACCGATGACTGGGAGATCAAGTTTCGAGTCTCGGTCGGGTCTACTGACGGTAGTTTTTTCAAAATGGTTTTCCACTCTACTTCCACGCAAATGCGGGTACACTGCCTCTAGCTATTATAACCTTCCTCGTCCCTAAGGGCCAGTTTCATAGTCAAATTTAGTACGCCTCAAGTGTGGCGCCACACTAAGTACATGACGACACCTACCTAAACCAGAATGGAATGGGCCGTTCTCACATAGGAAACTGGCCCATTCCATTGTGGTTTAGGTAGGTGTCGTCATGTACTTAGTGTAGCGCCGCACTTGAGGCGTACTAAATTTGACTATGAAATTGGCCCTATAAGCATAATAGTAATTAGTACATAAGCGTATAGCCCGAACGTGTAGTAAGACACGGTGCTAAAAAGAAGACGAAAAGAAAGAACTCTGGACAAGACATTGGACTGGAAGCTATAAATGGTGAGCCCTGTGTAAGTAGAAAAAGCGAAATGAATAAATGATCACACTGAATCGATCACATTTCAAAATCCTCTACCTTCGTTTTTTTCCTCCTTCAAACATTGGCTTAGGTAACCACTGCATAATATTTCCCTATCATGGTCACATTTATCCTTTACTAAACACCAATTGGATTACTTGATGTTGAGTTTATAAAAGAATGCAACCTCATTTCTCTATAATACCCTTTTAATGGGTATGAAAGAATTAAAATTCTTTTTGAAAAAAAAAAGAAAAAACAAGGAATTTTATATTAAGAAAATATTGTCAACCTTGATTTATTAAAAAAAGAAAAAAAGAAGGCTTGAACAACATAGATTTGCCGGAGTAAAGTTAAAGAAAGGTGCATCCAATTTCCAAATATTTGCTAACGGAGAGCTCGTTCCTTCTATCGCTAGGAATACAAACTTTTACTGCAAAAAAAAAAAAAGTTTAATAATCTCTCAAAAATGTATAATGAAATATGTGCGCACACTTTCATAAAACAGCTTGGCATTATAAATATATATTTATACATATTTTTACCAACCAAATAAATGCATGATAAAACAAAATCATGACCTTTTAGAGTAAACATTTTATTTGAATCGTAAGTTGTTTCACATTTGCTACCAGAATACTGTGGGGGCCACATTTGACCCGCAGGCCACCAGTTGGACCACACTGGTCCATGCAGGAGGGACGATAACGGAGAGGCAAGAGGTTCGAATCCCAGTGGGGTATACTAAAGAGGTGTTTTTTTAAATGGTTTTCCACTCTTTGAACATTAAATAGGGTCCCAGGCTTTAATATAATCTTAGCTACATTAAAATTATTTTAATTTTTAGAGTAAATAAGCACTTTTTTTTTTTTTTAGTAAATCTATTCCTGTGTTTATGTAGCCTATATTTTGGAAAGACTTATCTACTAATGGAGTTTTCAGTAAATCTATTTGTGAATGTCTTATCTACCATTGGGGTAACAACACAGGCTCATGTACTCTCACACACATGCATGCAGTTTGCTCTTCGTTTTGCGTGTAGTGCTCTTATCCACGTCATTAGTTAATCCAGTCCGTTTGCCGGCGAATTTATAGCCGTAATCCTCACCCCTGCCCCGTCAAGCTCGGTTTCTCTCACACACCGTGTTCTTTCGCTCTTCCACGACCAAACATAGGCACAACGGTTGATAGAGATAACACATTTATAGTCGTGAACGTGATCAATCGGGGCTTCTGCCCCCCTCCCCCTCGCTTTCCCATCAACCTCCTACCAATACCCTGCAGCTCTTACTACCCCCTTATTCCTCCCACCCACCCATGTCACCTTCTACTCTATAGGAATTTACAATAATTCCCCTCCCTACTCTTCCCCCGATTCATACACTCGCTAACATGCATGGTTTTTAAAAAAAAATGCAAAAGCTATTTATTTTGTGATATAATTTTATTTCAAAAGCTATTAACTGTTTCAAGTGATAAGCCAGTTTCTACATACAGAGGATGTATTTTTTCTTGAATCGTACCACATCTCATTTTGTTTTATTTATTTTGCGATAGCTTGTTATTCTGTAAAGATGCAGACGCTGAGGTAGAGAGTTCTATTTTCAAAAGGTCGACACTTTAGCCGAGTTGGTAATGTGTCTCTCTACTGACTCAAGGGTCCCGGGTTTGATTCTTGGCATGGCCAATAGATGTATCATTGGTGAAATGGTGGATTTCCCCTTTTATAGTGATGAATTAACGGCCGGGGTCTGGATGTTGTGTCTGTTATAGATTTAAGTTAGTTTATAAATCATGTACTGGCTTAATACCTCAAATAAATAAAAACTTAATTTTTTTTTATCTTAACCATCTTTCCTGCTGGGTGGGTTTTCCTAATTAGTTTCACACTCTCCCTCCACGCTAATACAAGCAGTTTAATTTAAATTTTAACTCGTTTGAATTATCTATGACGAATTTACAAGTCCATTTTTGGTACAGAAATTTTTCATAGCTTCTTCGGTCTTTGCTTTATTATTCTAAGTGGCATTTATTTTGAATGTAATAAGCGTAAGACGTACAACAAATTTAATCTACAATATTATAACGAGTTACATCTCTACCCACAAGAAATACACATACAAAGTTTTTATCTTCGAATTTGTTTCGCATTTAAAAAGTTATTTTCGCACACTCATAATAATTTTATGGGAAATTAAGATTTCATTCCTTTGCGCTTCAATCTTCTGTTTGAGAAAATAGAAATCTCTTCTGGAAAATACAATAAACTTTATATTAAGACAAAATGGAAATAAACTGAGGTCATGGACAAGGTATACACCAGACCCACAGCCTTCAGGTCAAACTGTTTACCCTCATTGGGAGAGCTTTGAGTCCTTCAACACGGGGGTCGTCACGTGCAGTCCTAAGTGACAACATTGCTATCAAGAAGGCATTTTTAAAAACGGTTTACCTAAACAATGGTTTCACTAGAAAACAGTCAAACATTGCTGTGTAGTTTCAATAAACCGGCTTTCGCAAACCAAGATTCAAATAGTAGGACCAACCTCTTCCCAAAAATCAACTCCCATGAACGAGCGAGCCTACTCAAACTGCATTTAAAAAAGTAGCATGTTTGCAAATAGTTTTGTTGTAAACAATCTTCAAACACAGTCGATTAGTTACGATCTACAAATTGAAAGGGGTTAAAAGGGTGAGTTAGGAGGGGTAAGGGTTTCTGGTAACTAAACTATTATGTTCAGATCGCCAATCCTTTACAGCGAACAATCTTAAAGTGAGTTGTTTCACTTGGACGTGCTGTTATCACTGAGTAGTGCAATTAGCACTCCACGGTGCCAAAGGACTCCACCTGGCTCAAGAAGCGCAGCGTAACTCCCTTAAGGCTGAGTGAACAAGGTGTTACATACACACTTTCAGTTCTTTACCTCGTAGCAATAGGCCACTAACGAAAATACTACAAGGATAAGAGGGAATAAGCTAACATAATAATAATAATAATAATAATAATAATAATAATAAAGAGAAAATAGCATCAGCAAGAGTAATTTAATTCATTCAAAAATAACGGACAGTAATTTAAGTGGCCTTAATTTATCTAGTAGAACGAAGAAAAACATAGTTGATTACATTATTGCTAAAAAAGATTAATTCATTTAGACCAGGTTAGCTTTATTGATATAAAGCTATTAAAACAATTAATAACCAAATCTATTCAAGTAAAATAAAAAGCAAAAAGAGCCTTTCTAAATTGTTACAAAAGCGTCTGAACATCTACAGACATTACGAAACCATATACTTTTCCAATGTAAAGTTATATCTTTATATTTCATACTTTTACTTCACATATCACGAGAGTATTCAAATTTTACCCAAAATGAAAGTACCTTCAAGTACTACAATACACATTTATACAACAAACATTACGTTAACTAACACGAGAGTTTCACACCTCAAACCTAATGTAAACTCACGTGGGACTACTTGAATCGGCATCATTCAAATGCTGAACAAAGTCTAACAATTAATACAAAGTTAAAGAATATTTTGAAGTTTGCCACATTTCAAATATACGCGAAGAATAGCCAAATTTACGTTACACAAAATATTGAAATGTATATAAATTATTTTAAATGTACAACAATAAAAGCTAGGATAATATGGATAGTCTAAATATCCAGATTATTAAGATAGATAAATTTAATATATTTCAATTAATATTTCGTTAAGTTAGAACAACAAAATTTGAGAATTTACTAGCATCTTTAAGAAACAAGCCCTTAAGTGGTGACACGAAACTGAAGTTACTTTTAGTTTTAAATAGTATTAAATAATGCCCATACTTAACAAACAAATATCAGCCTATCTCGACTATAACAAAATTAAATTAAATAGTTAAAGTTCCATAATTCAAACTTTTAAGAATAACTATAAATATTTACAGAGTATTATAACTTTCCTTCACAGAGTCCAGATTTTTGGAAGTCGTCTCCTGACGATATAAAATAATAACCAACAGTCCATCCATCATAGCGTCGATTTCAAAAGTACATTATAAATAAATATTACAGAGGTCCATCCTCGATGGTGCCGAATTCAAAAGTCAAATATAAATAAATATTACAGAGGTCCATCCTCGATGGTGCCGAATTCAAAAGTCTGCTTATTTCTTCCACACTTTCATTATATATAGTTGTATTATTATTATTATTAGCACCGCGTCTTACTACCCGTTCGGGTTATACGCACTTACGCTAATGTGTAATGGTAGGGTGATATGTGAGATGGAATGAAGGACCCACAGTTTAACGTGGAATCCGAACCACGGTGGAGGCCTGGCATTCCCCACATTCACAAGATGTCTTGTCAGAGTATAGTGGTATTACTGCGTAGTTATGGTAGGGGGGGGAATAGTTCAAACTAAGTCGGTGATGTAACATTTTGAGAGGATCACGCTGTTTTTCTCACGTAGGCCATCGTGCTTATTGGTCACTGATTGGTCATCTCGCTCCATATAGACGATACGCGGGCTTTTTGTAAAAAAATTTTTTTTAACTGCTTGGCTGCTGACGTCAGAGATCAGGTGATGGTTGCACAAACCATCCGAAAGAGGGCAGCCATGTCTGCGTGCACTCTTCGCCAGGTGTGCAGAAAATCGCCCATCAGATATGTCTAAACCGGGCTGGTCGGAACATCAAGTGCTGATACATCAAGGCAAAGTTGCCCCGCTCCTCGATTTAGGACGTTTTGAAGTCAGCCAGGATACTAGGCTGTGCAAGCCATTCTATCCAGAGGGTACGTATATGAACAGTTTACATTGTTGAGAGTTGATAGTGAATTATATTGAATGATATTGTTTGTATATTGCTTGAAGTGACATGGACCTACAATAGTGAAGAATACTATTTTAGGCGATTTGAATAAATGTCGACGTTTCTTGGAGTTGGTAGTATTAATAGGACGATGGTCAATGCAGCATCGGTTTGGGTGGGGCTTCGATTGTAAAATACAACTCTAGTATTGTTACAAAGGTCCATGTCCTTTACTAGAGGGTGGGGTCGAAACACTTGACTAGTGACTTGAAAATCAACACTTTAATTGAAAAGTGGATATTCACTAGCTAAATAAAAGAAAACTACTTACTACACTTTTTCACTCTTTGAAGATAATGTCACTCACTCAAGTGAGCTCTACCGGACGTCAGCTAAACCTCAGCACGTTGTCCATCACTTTCCTCAGCATGGATCGTCTAATTGTTTCCGTCCCATCCTGTAGAGGAAACGTACCTGAATTGAGCTTGGGAAGAGAGTCGAAATAGAAATATGTAAGAAAAATACACCCACAATACATTTCGACCGGGTTTAAACTGTGATCACACAGTCATTAAGATGAGAAAAAATTATCTATACTTATTTTACTAATATAGATATTTTTCTTTCGATACTAGTATTTTTACTTGATACTTTTAGTACTCACTTTCCAATATAAGATCGGTATCGAAAGAAACAACTTTTTTGTTATATTCATACATGCTGGGATTAAATGCTTACCATGGTTAAAGAAGGGTACAAAATATATTGAAAAAATGTTATACTAATCATATTTAGCTATTAAATAATTTTCATCAGCTAAATTTTAATAGAATTTTGAAAGCTGTTATGGTAAAACCTTTTATAATATTCATCATATAATATTATTCTCTATCATAACTTCCGAGTTCCAACACATAACAGACGCGATATGCATAAATATACCATATGATTAAATCATTATAATTTTCAGTATTTGAATAAATATGAAAATACAATTATTATAATGTAAAGGTTTAAATTATTGTTAGTCTATTAAAAAAACTTTTTCCATATTAAAATCTCGATACCGATACTTACTGTTATCGATACTTTTTATTTCGATACCACATCCATATAATGTCACCGGCCACCGAAGTGTTTTCAATGTCGCTGTTGAGAGCGCTAAATATCTTGGACGACCAATATAAATGTCTCACAGAGTAAGGGTTGCTATGATCCGACTAGGAGTCCCAACCGCTGATAGCACAGGTACTTGGAGAAACCTAAAGTACGGCTACAAATACACAGTGGTATGTACAATGGACATAGAAAAGGAAGGTTTGCCAACCGCCCGCGGCGTTAAGTGGGAGGGTGATTCTGTGGTATGGCGGGGTAGGTGGTCACACGAGGATCAATACCGCGCACAGCTCGGCCTGACCTGGCCCCTCTGACGTGGGCTTCTAGCCCTCCTGTGACTGCTTGGTACCTTCCACTAGATGTACCAAAAGAACATATTATTCCACCTCGCTCTAAACTGCCATGTGACTGCTTGGTACCTTGCACTAGATGTACCAGGATAACATGAATACCTCGCTCTAGTACTCCATATGGCCACTTGGTTGTACCTGCCACTAGATTTACCAGGATAACATGAGATACCTCGCTCTAAACCACCATGTGACTGCTTGGTACCTTGCACTAGATGTACCATGATAACATGAGATACCTCGCTCTAAACAACCATGTGACTGCTTGGTACCTTCCACTAGATGTACAAGATAACATGAGATACCTCGCTCTAAACCACCATGTGACTGCTTGGTACCTTCCACTAGATGTACCAATGATAACATGAGATACCTCGCTCTAAACCACCATGTGACTGCTTGGTACCTTCCACTAGATGTACAAGATAAGATGAATACCTCGCTCTAGTACTCCATATAACTTCTTGGTATCTTCCACTAGATTTACTAGGCAAACATTGGTACCTTGCTCTAGTACTCTTTGTGACTGCTTGGTTATACCTGGCACTAGATGTACCAGGAGCACATGAATACCTCACTCTAGTACTTCACGTGACTGCTTGGTTGTATCTTACGCAAGATGTACCAGGAGAACATGATATAGTTAATTACCGCACTTATAAAAGTATGTCTTTATCCCTAGTTTAAGCCAATTCCATCCAATCCACTCCATTACACACTTTCTCTTTCAGGCACATTCTAATGTTATCCTCCCATCAACGTCTAGGTCTCTTTTCATTAGGTTTACTAGTAAATAACTTAAACGTACTTCTAGTTTCTTCCATTCTCTCTGCATATCCTGCCCACCATAACCCACGAGATTTAATTACCCTGACAATGTCTAGTGACAGTACAGGGTATATAATTAATCATTATGTAACCTCCTCCCATCTCCATTATCTCAATATCTTTTATGATCACATATCTTCCTTAGCACCTTGTTTTCGAACACCCTAAATTTCTTTTCGTTAATATAAGGTAAGAGACAAAGTTTCATAACCGTAAAGAACAACCGGGTAAATTACTATTGTCAAAGTTACTCCTCAATAAACATGAGTCAAATTATATATTTATCGAATTTCGAATCCGGATCTTAAATTTAATACGTTTTACCAATGACTCAAAATTGTTATATAAAGTCAATGTCTTCATAGAAACTTTTTTCGAGATACTTTTTTTTTTTTAGATTTCTACGAAGCTCGAACATTGTGGTCGAGCCTTTCATGACTCGCCGGAAAATCTGCATAGCGCAGCGAACACGGCGAGAAAAACAAAAAAACAAAGAAATGTTACGATAGTGGTAATAAACAAGTAACACTTATTATTTAAATAAAGCATCGTAGAATCACTATACAAGTACTAGTGTTATAACACTACACCAATATAACTGCGAGCACACTGAGGCTGTTTTTTGTGCTCCAAGTTTTCCTATCATGCAGATCAGGTACGAATGTTTGTTCCGCTGAGATTGGTGATCCAGAAGAAAATAGGTCGTGGACCGTGGGTTGGACCACGCTGATCCAGAAAATGTAAATTTTCTTTTTGTAGTTTAAAAAAAAAATCACTCAAACACTTAATTAATATCTATGTATAGGCCTTACTGTCGAGTGAAAGTATTTATTGACCGACTTGAAATACGCAGAGAATGACTAATTTATATTATTATATAAGTTTACCAAATAAAAAGTTAGACTACTGGTCATTGAATAAAGCAAAGTCATGACTTTGTTTTTGTCTAAATAAGAACAATGAAATTAGGCCTTTAATACGTCTCAGCTAAATTTGGCTCCAAATGTACCAGTTAACTCTTTAAAGAAGTTTGCATGTTTGCATTATTGAGGCAGGAAGGCGCTCCGGGTACTTATGTACCCCTGTACGTACATGTAGGAAGAGGCATGTAGGTGCATGTAATTTCCTTTCACTTCTTCCTTCGTCCCAACCCGTTACTCGTCGCTCTGTTATTAGGGTAATTAATCACTAGCTTCTCATTCTAATGTCACAACTACCTTACTCCCATCCTTTATGACACCAACTTATCCCTTCTTCCTTCCATTTTCTATCTTTTTTTCTTACTCTCGCCTTCCTCTTGTCTCATCTTACTCCATTCTCTAGGAAGAAAATTGCTACCCCCATGAACGGAAATTAATTATCTGTATAATTCCGTTATCGTTGTACCCAACCTCCGCACCTCTTCGCTGTTATAGTTCTTGTCACGTGACGAAGAGTAACGTCTCTCTTTTGTCAACAATGAAGACTCGAAGGACGGACAAAATGGCCGACAGCATTATCCGTAATGGCGCGTGTCTACAATCAGTCGCACCCTCTTGTTGTAGAATATTGAGGTTATGCCTGACATAAAGGGTAGATGAATCGTCACATTCTCATATAGTTCTTTTTTTTTTATTGAAATTTATTTAAATTTGTTTTGTTAGGTTACGTTTTCTTACATTTCATTCTAGGTGGTCGCTTTTGACCTAGAAAATAAACCTAGCTCTTCTTAAGGAACCTACCAGTAGGGTCTAGGCCAGGGGTTCAAACACACGGCCCGCGGGAGTGATTAAACCGGTCCTATCAGAGTATTACTCGGAAGTATTTAAGTTATACGTATCCTATAATAAAAACGAACGTAGCTAAAATATTATAAATGTTCGGAAGTACATACATTAATTTGTGAATAATTATTCTCCCTGTTAAAATTTAATGAATCCAAGTTAAGTCAGCTTACATAGGAACATTTATAAAGCACAATGAGGATTGTTTCAAGTAAAAAAAACTATCCTTATTTTGATAATTTAGTAAGTGGGAAGCGATGCCAAATTTCCAACAAAAAGTTAATGTGATAAATTACCATCCTGACATTTTGTTTTAGATGAAGAATATTTGAATTTTGAACTTAGTTTATTATTACTATATTTGTCATAACTATTTATTTTATTATCTTAGAAATTGTTTTTAATATTGTAAATCTACATCTTTTTTTAAAATTTGCCTTTTGCGTCCGCATTGAAAGAAAATATGTTTGTAGAAATCAGTATACTACTTTAATAATGGAAAGGGGTCTAGTGAAAAAAAAAGGGTAAGCTTTTTAATTCTGTATAAACATTTAAAATGGTCTGGTCTATACTTTCTTTGCTTATACTAGGCATGCAATAGTTTGCGTGTAATAGTGTGTATATTTGGGCATTAATACATTTCCTTTTTGGGCGAAGTTTTTATTCAACAGCTGAAGTAAATAGCGTCGCTTTGAAAATAAACAAGCTTGTTTTCCAAATAAATTATCTACCAGTCCTCGATAGTTACCGTTATAATATTAACTAAATTAACCACGTGGTGTGAGGACCTGTTTTTACTCTACATTTTGGTGTATAACCTATATCATCAGTCTTTCTATTTGTTCCGCGATTACTGACAAAACTTGGACCAATTTTAACAAAGTTTGGCAGGAATATTCTTGGAATTTATGCTGATCAAAGTATGTATTTGTTTTTTCCCCATGTTGATAATTATTGAGAGACTTACGTCTTAAACCACGTGAACAACAGAGAGGGCTACTGTTAACAGAGCTAATAATAAGACTGTGATAACGATAATAACATGAAGGGAGTGAGGTCTACTGTTCACGGGACTACTATTTAAGTATTTAATATATTTCTAGGAATAGGTTGATGTATTTTACACTAAATTATTTTTCCATCAGATATGACCTTAATATTATTAATCTGAGTTTAAAACTAGCAGTTTATTCATTTATAAAAAAGCATAAGGTAAATGGAAACCCATCCATTGACATTACTATAATTAGTTTTGTTTAATTAGCTCCTAAAGGCATCAGATGGATTTCACTACTTAGATTCTGTCATTTAAAAAAATAAAACTTTTGAAAATGTGTTCCCTCGCGTTTTATCGTCTCGTATAGATTTCTCTCCCATATCATTTCTGTCTCTTGATGTCATAACAGTGTCACTATGGAAAAAAAAAGTATAACACCTTTTCACAAAATCAGAGGAGAAAAAGAACATAAAGTTATCATCGACCTTTCACTGGATAACTTACTGTCACTGAAAATGTTAGAGTTTTTTTGTTTGTTTTTTTGTAGCGTTCGATTTGAGGCGACATTTTTCAAAATCTAAAACTTTTAACAGATATTTGGTTTTCCTTTTATATTGGCCACGATCTCATGGACACATTTTGTTTGAAAAAAAAAAAGTAGAAGAAATAGAACCAAACTTCCCTAAAGGCAGAAAACAATGTTAAAATGTTGTGTGGCAAAACTTTGTTTAAGAAAAAAGAGAGAGAAAGAAGAAAAAAAAAAGGATGGATAATGGATAGAACTACTAGAAACTTTCTTTTAGATTTATAAAGCAAACCAGAGCAATATTCAACCGACAATTTAGCTTTAGAAAAGTTAGAAAGTTTTAATTTTTGTAAATATTGAGTTACTAGAATATTATTCTTATTTAAATTAGCGTTTTACAGTAGTCAATACCAGACTTGTAGTTGCTCTCAAAAAATAAAACATCATTTATGGTTAGCCTTGTCATAGTTGAGTTCTAATTGAACAGAATTAATTTAAATTAAGTGTCGGTAACTGGTCGATCGCGATCAACCAGTCTATCTCGCAGTGATTTTCAGTCGATCGCGTAAGGAAACAATACGGTCACGAAAAGGCAAGCATACTTTGCATTATTGGACTATGATACAGCAGTTTATAACGGGCTATAGGGTAATCCATCAAGGTAAGACTGCTACCTTTCTGGAGTAAACGGAGTGTACATTTTATGTATTTTATATAAAGGCAGGGACATAAATGTTGGAGGAAATGTTGAATTTAAGGAATAAATACAAGCAGTATGGGAAATAAAAAGAATTATTAAAAATAGAGTGGAGAAACGGAGGGTGATCACAGGATCTTTGATAAATGTAAAAGTCTATCGAGGCCTCAAAAAGAGTGCCGATGTCTGATTTAAATAATTCGTGTCATTAAGGGGACTGAATAGCTGGGAGATGCCTCATATATTTTAACTGAAATAGAATTAATAGAATTTTGAAAGGTTGTTTTTGTTAAACTATAAAGACAAATTCCGGTGAGTAAATCCGAGGTTGCCTAGAAGCATATCAGTAGTTTGAAGAACCGTCTAGAAAATACAAACATGCTTTTCTGTGGTTAACATTGATAACATTTTACTATATGTTTTTTTATCCATTCATATTTTTCATTGGCAAACAAATTTAGTCTGTTGGGTTTCATTCCCTTAGAATTTAACATATTCTTCAGCCCGTGAGAATGGAGTCCGATGTTTCAGAATACAAGATCATAGTTCGAATCCCGGCAATAGTTTTAAATAGGTTGGAAGCAAAATAAATACATCACATATTACTTCCTGTCTGGGATAACAGCTTTTAACAACGCTCATATCTGCTTCGGTGGTCAAACGGTCTAAGGTGTCGCTATCGTAATAGACTGGACCACCGATCATGGGGCGATTGGGGTTGGAATTCCGGTCGGGTGTATTTAGGGTGGGATTTGTCTAAATGGTTATCCACTTTATCTCCACGCAACTGCGGGTAAGAGTCTTCTAAATTCAACTTTACTCATCCCTAGCTCGCTAACGTAGTTAGAACATAGGCGTGTAGCCCAAACGGGTAGTAGGACGTGTTGCGTTAATGTGGTTGGAACTAGGAAGGGGGACTTTTGAGGAAGTGTATCTACATTTTCGTGGAGGGAACGTCTTTGGAGGGAAACGATACCTCAAGTACCGTACTCCCTCCCAGACCTCTCCATCAACTGTAAATCAGACGAGACGAGCATGACGTTCATCCCACCTGCTCAACGATGCGGGCGGGTGTCATTATCTTGTTGCGGTTTCGACTAAACTCTGCACTGAGTACCTTGAGCCGTCCGTATTCCTCTTGACGTCCTCTAGTCTCTCTTGTTCCTCTTGGTTTACCTTGATATACCCCTCAGACCCCCCCTGGTAGAACTCGCACGTGACCA
The DNA here is from genome assembly GCA_902151445.1 of Timema monikensis. NCBI lineage: Eukaryota > Metazoa > Arthropoda > Insecta > Phasmatodea > Timematidae > Timema > Timema monikensis. The sequence continues at coordinate 201,779 of CABFVZ010001257.1, forward strand.
GAATGGCAAGTGGACTCGGAACTCCACAGCTGAGTGGTCCACTTTACTATGGGCTTACTACAGCGTTGCCAATCTACCCACACTCCACTCTTCATTGAACCTTGTCTCATAAATAGACACATCACTGGATCTACTTTTACGTGTTCATACGTCAAGTCATGTGATCCGAAGCTCTCACTTTTGATGGATATTATTAATATCTATACATTTATTATTAATTAATAATTTGAGTTATTTAAGGTTCACTTTATGAACTAACTGATTATATCAACACACGACTTATTAACTAACTTAAATCTAGAATAGACACAACACCCAGCCCCCAGACGTTAATTCATCACTGTGAAAAATGAACCTCATATTTACCCAATGACACATTTCTCGGTCATACTGGTATTCGAACCCCAGGACATTTAGCTCAGTACGCAAAGACGTTACCGACTGAGCCAAGGTGACCGACAATAGCACCAATAGGATAGGCCTACTAAAATGTTAACAATGATGATTGCAATAAAATATGGGCGTAGGCTACTTTATACCAATTATTTATTGCTAAAATCCTACTATACACACTTTGGGTGTCTACATGTTGTTTTGTTGTCTAGCTTGAACTTTAAAAAGTGTTCATCTCGAGTCTAATGGGGCAAAACTCTATAGTGTGTATTCCTAAGCCTTTTCCCCAAGCTATAGTTGGTAGCTCGTTGGCATATTGGACAAAGTGTCCTTGGCTCGATTCCCTTCATGACCGAAAAACGTGTATCATATTTGTGAATTTGGGGTTACCCCTTTCACAGTGATGAACTAATGGCCGTTCTAGAGGTATTTCTGTGTGTGTCTGCTATGCGTCTAAGGATATTATTTGTAATTCTTTCTCAAAGCTCAACATAAACTTATCCACTCCAGTGGTCTAATGATCGCTGTGTACTAGATTGATAAAGACAGGGAGGTCGGGGTTCGAAACCTGGTCAGGTGGTTTTTGCTAGATGGCTTTACAAGCAACTGCGACTACACTTCCTTTAAATTTGACCTCTTTCATCCCTAACACATTCGAGTAATTGGTACATAGGCGTACAAGCCGAACGGATAGTAAGGTGCGGTGTTAAAAGATCTCACCAAAATTGTGATTTTTCTATAAGGTAGAAATAGTAGCAACAACATTACAACTCTTAGTTTGATTTATATCGTCATCAAAAATACAGTAGTATACAATATATATTTCACTCCGAATAGGCGGCGCCCTTAATACAGAGAGAATGCAATATATATTTACTCTTTAGCGTGAAGTGATAATAATCCCCTTGCTGCGTTAAGTTTACATATACAGGATGGGCACCGTTAAGTTTACATATACAGGATGGGCACAAAGTCCCGTTACCCCTATAATAATCAAACACTCCAAGTATTTCAAGCAATATTTACAACTTACAATGAAAGTCAATAGTCCGCTTTTGCAGTACAAACTATTAACTATCGAAAGGGTCAATATATGCACCGTCATTCTTATTACAAAGAATAATACGCCGACAAATTATGTAGGAAAATTTTCGTAGCATCGCTGTAGTAACACGATTGAAAGAAAGTATCACAGTATCTTTGAGTCTATCGGGCACATTTTTCAGAAAATATAACTTTACCACGCTTTGGAATCGTGACAAACGTCTGAAACAGTTTGTAACATGCTTCTTTCCTCTGATCATGTTCATGTTTGGATAGTTCTTGAACTAATATAGGGCGAAATGGGCGTATATTTTAAAAAGTTTTTTTAATCATATGCTTTCGCATTGTCGACCGTGGTTTTCCGCAGATCGTTTACGCATTGACTCGCGGGGTAGTCTCTTCACTCTCTTCTGGTTGAAGATCTATCACTTCTTTCTTTATCCTTTATAAGGGTGACCTGGTGGTCTAGGGGTAAGGTGTCAGACTTCTGTGCTGGCGGCCGGGGTTCGATCCTCGGTCCCGGCACAGATTTATTTGATTTCCAAACCCTTCCTACACCTCTGACAAGACATCTTGTGAATGTGTGGAATGCCAGGTCGCCACCGTGGTTCGGATTCCACGTTAAACTGTAGGTCCTCCATTTCATCTCACAATCACCCTACCATTACACATTAGGGTAGGTGCGTATAACCCGAACGGGTAGTAAGACGCGGTGCTAATAATAATAATAATAATAATTTATCCTACCTATGATAAAGAGTTTATGCTCCCATCTGAAAAGTGTTTATTTTGGAGGATGATCCCATTGAAATCGCCGCAGAAAATCAGTACGCACCTCTTCACTTATCTTTCCTGTTTGTTGCCGTTCATGAACACAACTAGCAACAACACATTATTCAACAGTGTGATTAGAAGTATCAACCATCATTTTGTTTATATGATCTGAAGCAAATAAATATATTTTCCATAGTAATTATTTACATTTAATTATTTACATAAGGGTAATAAAACTTTATGCCCATCCTGTACAAAGCGTGCGAAATACAGAACCACGGTTCGTATAGAAAATATTTAATCAATCAGAGTCAAATAAAATACAGATATTTTGAAGCTTCGTTCGATATTATCAGATTTTTCTTTTTAATTCAACATATGGCTACTTTTGGGGCATATCTATTTCGTTATGTGAAACTCTTTATTTTAATTTGTTTAATCTCTATTAGTTCCAACGCTTCCCACTTTACACACACACAATTTTATATTTCAGATGTAATCAGAGTTTTCTTGCAGGGAACGGATTAAAATTGGGAGTGGCAATTAATTTAGATGGATTTTTTTTCTTTTCCTTTCTCCTTACGCCCCCTTCCTTTACCTCCAGGAGAATAAGGTTTTGTTACCAGGGACTGGGGTAAGTTTTTTGTGGACATTAGAAAGAAGAGAACCAAAGAAGGAAGTAAAGTAGCTGGCCGGATGAAAGTGGTCACTTGCACACGAAGAGGAAGTTTTGTCGTTAATTTGGTGCTTTCTTCCAGAGTGCTTTCGAAATTTCTTTGGTCCTTCCTCTGAATGTAAGGTAATAAAGCGTGACAAGTACCTGGGACTGCCAAATATAATATTGTGTCGTCTTTTGTCCTTTAGTTTGGTGATTTGATAGTAGTGTTAACCACGTTGTGTACTTTATGATTTCAAAGCTATTTAGATAAGTGGGTTGCATCTTAGCTTGATATACCTAAGCACTCTTAAGTACACTTAGATCCCATTGTAAGAAATAAAGTTCTTCAAGGTATCTTGTCTATGTGCCGATAACAATTTACCTATTCATCTGACGAGTATACACACTCAATCTACTATTTGTGCCTGTACAGCATTAACTTGCATTTCAAAACTACATTTCTCTTGTTTCTTATTCTAAAGAGACATAACTATTCTTTCACGGACATTTTTAATCTGCATCGAGTCAGGAAGATTCATACTGCCCATTCTCGTTAGTAAACCAAGTTGATCAAGCTGTAGACAATTTTTAAAATAATGTTGAAAAAACCCAGATACTTTTAGAAAAAATGTGTATGACTCTGTAAGACATTATTTTTAGATTTATTTAAGAATTTGTTTTTTTGTTTAAATGTTATATCTTTAAAACTCGTCAAATAAAACGTAAATATATTAACATTAGGAAATTACATCTTTACTTGCTGCGACGTCACAGTTGCGCAACGATGCTTATTATGTATTCGAAAGAAATATATCGATTAATATATTGGTGTTTCAAATTTGCAAAGTATATTTGTAGAATTATTACATTATTAGCCTTACCCATCCCCCAACAAAACTCTCCACTTTGTAGATACAATAGTTTCCCGCTGATCCTAAACAACAAATTAAGTTAACCGAATTGCCAACCAACTGGATCCTCGCAACCAAGAAGTAAACTCTCCTCTGGGGGACCCCCCTCACCCTGAGTCATTCCACGTAGTCCATTACTATACAATTTGAAAAACATTCATTTTTAATGTTTCTTCGGTTTTAAAAGTGTTTTAATTTATATAGTTTTTTTTCCTTGGATAAGAATATATATTTATATAAACCTTAATGTAGCCATCTGAATTTTATATTATCTGAACCACCTCTGTTACAAATTAAATAATAGGCTACTGCATTTATATTTTTACTGCGTCCATGGTCAGGTCACATCTTATACATTGATCATTAATAATTAATACACAAATTTATCTGATTGCTAAACCGTTTCCTCACCTCTGACAAGACGTGTGTTAATCACAAATTGTTAATGTGGGGAAGGCCAGGCCTCCACCGTGGTTCGGATCCCACGTTAAACTGTAGGTCCTCCATTTCATCTCACAATCACCCTACCATTACACATTACCGTAAGTGCGTATAACCCGAACGGGTAGTAAGACGCGGTGCTAATAATAATAATAATAATAATAATAATAATAATAAATAATCGTTTATTAGGTATCCATCAAGAAGAACTTTCATCTGCTGTTAATTCATGATTTTGACGGTCGAAGATTTTCAATCTGGTACTGAAAACACATTTAAAAGAGGGGAACATTGATAGTTCATATTTGCGGGACATTGTTTCTCCAATGTTTGTCTAATCTGTGTGTTCATACTTGCAAAATAACATTCACCCCATGTTTGTTTGTTAAGTCTGAATGTTTATACTTTCGGAATAACATTTCTACAATAAATCGTATATATTTATACAATGTGGAGGTTGTATTATGTAGGTCTACCATTTAGTATAATGGAAACTACCTTCTCCGACTNAAGTAGATATTCACTAGCTAAATAAAAGCAAACTACAAATTACACTTTTTCAATTTTTGAAGATAATGTCACTCAGGTGAGCTTCCTCGGACGTCAGGTAAACCTCAGCACATTGTCCAGCACACTTTCCTCAGCATAGATCGTCTAAATTGTTTCCGCCCCACCTGTATATATATAAAATAACAGGCTCTAAGGATCAAATTGTTTCATATAAAATATAAAATAAAATTTTATCATAGGCGTATTCTATTCAATAATGGAGTTTTTAATTTTACTTCCTACTTCGGCAACTAGAACCCAAGAGCGCGTCCCACACCCCGGGTAACACCTAACTTTGGAAGGTAATACAACTTGAACCAGACGTCTTAAGAGCTCGTCTCACTCCTCAGATAACACCTAACCTAGGTAGGTAATGCAGACCCGCTTCGCTGGTCACATGGTCTAAGGCGCAACTCAATAGACTAGACTGCCGATGACGAGTAGATCATGGCTCGATCCCGGTCGGGTGTAACAAGGGAGGATTTTCCTAAATGTTTTCCCACTTTCTTCACGCAGATGTGGGTTCACCTCCTATTAATTCTTACTCATGCCTAGCGCAATTAGTACATAAGCGTATAACCGGAATGGCGCATAATCAGGCGCTAAAAATAGAAAGGTAAATCAGCTCTAGAACCAGACGTTGAGTTGTGGAGCAGTTTTCTGTATTCTTATTTTTAAAAAAAATGGAAAGGAGACCAGTCAATCGTAATTCCATTTTTTTAACACAACCATTTAAAAAAAATCTATCATTTACAAATTAAAAAATTTACTAAAGAAATTACAATTTTGTTGTTGTCTAATAAATAACGCAGGAAACCTCACTTCATTACGTTTCTTGGTTCGAGCGTAATACCCCGGTTAATCGAGAGTGTGACTAGCCTGCTTTCACAACATTTGACGATTATATTTGGACCCAGCCGGGTTTCGAACCAATCTCAACCACATGGCTGTTCAGTTGTGAAACTTATTTACAGTACGATTTTCATAGGGCCGATGGAAAAGTTATTAGATCTACTTTCACGTTTTAATACGCTAAGACATGGGATCTGTAGCTGTCACTTTTTATAGATATTATCAATAACTATAAACTAACAATAATAATATGCTAAAACTTTATTAATGTTGGCTTAAAAAAAAGTTTGTATTTTCTAAAAGGATTTTCTTATGAAAATTGAACTGTAACTATTTAGTGTTTGTTATAATAGAAAAGGAGGGAAAAGACTCTCAAAACATTAATATTATTACTTCTAGAGACATTTTAGTTTCAGAAAATATATTGGAAAAACTCTTGCGCACTAAAATACCTTTTGCTTTTCTAGAAAAAAAATTGCCTGCATAAAAGTTAGTGTAACATGAAAGTTGTAGTAAAAAAAAAGGGTTGTTTCAACTTTTAACTGCAAAATGTGAAGTTTATTACGACTTAGTCTTAAACGCGTGTAGATCAAAACTTGGCTTCTTTTAACTCTTACGATTGTAAAATGTTTCTTATTTGTAATTTAGTGGAAAGGTCAGGTTTTTATTCCCGGCCGGTTGTACCGAGTCTTTTTTTTTTAACTAAATGATTTTCCATTTATATGCGTGCATATTAATTACTCTAATTTATGCCTTACTTATCACTTCCCAATTAGTGTAATACACATGGGTAGTTTGGAAGGGTAGTAGGATGAAGTGTAAAAGTGTAAAGAATACTAATAAGTTCATTTACACTGCGTGTATACAATATAGTATATAGCCTATATATAGGCCTGTATATATAGATTTTCAATTATGTATATTACACATAAACACACACACGCTGTGTCCACTAAACTTATAATGTGTAGATCTGACTAAAATATTGCGTGTATTGAGAGCGTGTTCTCGCAGTAAGGGTTGAAACGTGTATATGTCATATTGCGTGTATTGAGAGCGTGTTCTCGCAGTAAGAGTTGAAACGTGTATATGTCATATTGCGTGTATTCAGAACTTGTTCTCGCAGTAAGGGTTGAAACGTGTAGATATATTGCGTGTATTGTGAGCGTGTTCTCGCAGTAAGGGTTGAAACGTGTAGATATATTGCGTGTATTGTGAGCGTGTTCTCGCAGTAAGGGTTGAAACGTGTATATATCATATTACGTGTATTGAGAGCGTGTTCTCGCAGTAAGGGTTGAAACGTGTATATGTCATATTGCGTATATTGAGAGCGTGTTCTCGCAGTAAGGGTTGAAACGTGTGGATATCATATTGCGTGTATTGAGAGTGTTTTCTCGCATTAAGGGTTGAAACGTGTAGATATCATATTGCGTGTATTGAGAGCTTGTTCTCGCAGTAAGGGTTGAAACATGTGGATATCATATTGCGTGTATTGAGAGTGTTTTCTCGCAGTAAAGGTTGAAACGTGTATATATCATATTGCGTGTGTTGAGAGCTTGTTCTCGCAGTAAGGGTTGAAACATGTGGATATCATATTGCGTGTATTGAGAGTGTTTTCTCGCATTAAGGGTTGAAACGTTTAGATATCATATTGCGTGTATTGAGAGCTTGTTCTCGCAGTAAGGGTTGAAACATGTGGATATCATATTGCGTGTATTGAGAGTGTTTTCTCGCATTAACGGTTGAAACGTGTAGATATCATATTGCGTGTATTGAGAGCTTGTTCTCGCAGTAAGGGTTGAAACGTGTGGATATCATATTGCGTGTATTGAGAGCGTGTTCTCGCAGTAAGGGTATATGTCATATTGCGTGTATTGAGAGCGTGTTCTCGCATTAAGGGTTGAAACATGCAGATATCATATTGCGTGTATTGAGAGCGTGTTCTCACAGTAAGGGTTGAAACGTGTATATGTCATATTGCGTGTATTGAGAGCGTGTTCTCGCAGTAAGGGTTGAAACATGCAGATATCATATTGCGTGTATTGAGAGCGTGTTCTCACAGTAAGGGTTGAAACGTGTATATGTCATATTGCGTGTATTGAGAGCTTGTTCTCGCAGTAAGGGTTGAAATGCTCGTTTCCCCCAAGTTGAGCTTTCTCAACCCTCCCTGGTCACATCCAATTGAAACAGACTTTCTGAACGTGATTTATCACCGGGGTGAAAGTTGGTTCTCTCAATTCTTCAGTAAGGACACGGAGATTAACAATGGGATGAGAGGGGGCCAGGGAGGACTGCCACGCAAGAAGGAAGATGAAAAAAAACCTCCTGCTCTACTTTGAATCCAGATCTCTACTTTCTAGCTTCTCTTTTTTCTACTCTTCCAAGTTTCCTTCTCACACAATTCGAGAGGGATTACTAATTCAATAATTTAAAAACAAATTTGATCGTTTGCAATGTTTTGAACTAATACTGAAAGGGACTATATATATTCCCTTAACTTTTTCCATTACTATAATTATCTTACTGCGTATTTGTACAATAATATTTTATTGTTGAAATGCTTGTATTGCTGTTTCCATCCGAGGTTAGAATGGTAAAAAAAAATGGATATTTGTTTATTTGCTTACAGTGCTTTACAATATTTGGTTACAGTACTATACAATATCATGGATATTTGTTTCTATGGTTATAATGCCTTACAATATCATGGATATTTGTTTCCTTGGTTAGAATGCTTTACAATATCATAGATATTTGTTTCTATGGTTATAATGCCTTACAATATCATGGATATTTGTTTCTATGGTTATAATGCCTTACAATATCATGGATATTTGTTTCTATGGTTATAATGCCTTACAATATCATAGATATTTGTTTCTCTGGTTAGAATTATTTACAATAGCATGGATATTTGTATCCATGGTTACAATACTTTATAACAATAGAGCTATTTCTATTTTTTTTCCAAGATTAGATTGGTTTCAACATGGCTATTTTGTTTTCAAGGTTAAAATGCTTTATAACAGCACGGATATTTGTTTCCAAGGTTAGAATGATTTTAAATATGATTGTTTCTCTCCTAGACTAGAACTGTTAATATCATGTCTTAGACACATATGTGAACACATTCGAAAGGAGAATGTGTAGTATATAGTTGATCTGTTTGGAGAAACATCCTCCAAACTGATCGAGAAAGCTTCCTGTTTTTCAATGATATAGGGTGCCATCAAACTGCGTTTGTCTCGCCATTTTTAGTTAGTCTCGTGGCACAGACACAATATATATATATATATATATAAAATCGCGACTTACTACCTGTTCATGATATACACATTATGATAATCACTTTAAGGCTGGTCTTATGACTTACGGATAAATATGGCTATCGGGATTTTAAAGTTAGCGACCAGATAAACGTTATCAAACACTTTAATATTCTACGTGTATTATGAATTTAATTTATCTGCCAGATAGCTATTTGTTTCTGGTGCGCGCATGCGTATAAGCCCTGCTGCTACCGCTACAACCTGGCTAGTGACTACAACGCTCAACATTTGTTTTAATAATGGCGGCTAAACGAGTGCGAGGAAACAGATGACGTCACGTGGGTGCAGAAGCTAGGTTGTCTTGCAAGTACTAATTTTGGTTTCTGCCCAAATGTGGTCAATAGTTTGGTACAACGTTTATAAAATTTTAAAATATTGAACTCACATTTAAATAATTTGTTCCTATATAAATATAATTCTACAAATAACTTGTCAATTTATATAAAAGTGTGAATTAAATGTTCTAACTTTATATAGTTAGAGCTTGGGCCTGTGCCTACTAAACACGTGAATCAAGATTTTAACCTAAAAACAAAGTCTTATAGGTGAAACCTCACAAAAAAACAACGCGTCACTATGGCAACGACCATTTTAACTTTCAGATAAAAGTTATCAGGTACTTCAACCTCCCAATAAAAATGTGATGGATAAATACATTTTGACAGTCATAAGACGCACTTTTAACTTATCGATCAGATATAACTATTTATCGGCCAGATTAATATTTATCCAGGAGTCATAAGACCAGCCCTTAATGAGGTAGGTATGGGGAAGGAAGGATTTTAGAGGTGATCTATCCGCGATCGGAAAAAAAACCCATCCTCATTAGGCCCGACTGGAATTCGAACACCGATCTCCCCGTCCTCAGCAGTCCAGTCTAACACGAAAGTGACACCTTGGACGGTTCGACCACTGAAGCGGGTGTATTCTGATTTTGTCGCTTGTAAGCTGAGTCTGACCTTACCTACGCTCCCAAATTTTAAAAGTTAGGATCTGACCTTTTGTATCCACGACCTTTGCATCTCTTTTTAATGGGACATATAATGTGTTTAGCTCATGTTTGTATACTCTCCATTAAATATGCCAAAGTAATCTTTAGCCCAGTTTTCAAAATAATTGCAAAACTTTCAAATCTTAAAAAAAATTAGCGATATCAAATTAGTTCTCAAGTAATTATACGTCATTAGATGTGATCCGGAACTGTTTCTTTTGATAGATTTTATTAATAACTATGAAATAACAATAATGGACTAGTAAAGTTAATTTTATCAATTTTTACCTCACAACTAGTCTACAAGTTTGTGTTTCCTAAAAGGCTATTCCTGTGAAAATTGGACTGTATATTGACCAAACTGGTTCAGTAAAGCTACTTTTAAATATTTCTTGGACATAAGACACATATATACAGGTCTACTAAAAGAAAAATACAAGTATTAAATACTGAAGCAAATCAGCATAACATTAGTTAGTTGTGCACATTTATTTGTGAAAGAATGTATTTATATATCCGTTCAAAGTGTTTCTGTTGCTCTTTATACATCACTCCACGTTCTTATATATAGTCAATTTTTCATAAGAAGGGCCTTTTAGAAAATACTGTCATATTTTGTTTTGTTATTAGCATTGATAATATTTTACTATATTATTATTGTTATTTTATAGGTATTGAGAATATCTATATAAAGTGACAGCTGCAGATCACATGACTTGACGTATTACTATATGAAAGTAGATCTACGTCGTACTTTGTTTAGCTGCCAAATAAGATCCTTCCTACGAAGATTGTACTGTATATCTAGAGACCTTTCTGTCAGATAAAACTCTCTTTATGAAGGTTTTACTGAAAATCTAGTGACTTGTCTGTCAGATATTAATATTCCTTATAAATATTGTAGGTATACTGTATATCTAGTGACCTGTTTGTCGGATAGGATCTTACTCATGAAGATTACCCGCCTCCGTGGTATAGTTAGCAACGCGCTTAGTTTCGTGTTGAGTTAGACTGCTGAGGACAGGTAGCTCGAGGGTCGAATCTCGCTCGAGTAAACTGGGGATGGTTTTTCCTAAATAGTTTCTCCACTCTCACCCACTCAAATGTGGGTTCACTTCCTCTACATTCAACCTTACCAATTCCTAATCCATTAGAATAATTAGTACTTAGGCGTATAACTTGAACGGGTAGTAAGACGCGGTGGTAAATGTTGTTATCATTATCATCGTGAAGATTGTACTGTGGGCCTGCAGGATGTAAATTTCTAAGTTGAAAGAGACTGTATATCCACCAAGGTTAACGGTATTCTGTACCACCGAGAGCTTCCCGGGTTCTTCAGAATCAATTAATAACATCTTGCTAAGTTTATCATTCGATTATCTTCACATGGGTGACCTGTTTCTGCTGACTCAAAACGTTTTACTTTCATAAAGAGATAGACAATGGTTGTAGGAACTCACCGCTTCGACCTCTTTCATCTGTGATAATTGCTTTTTGACTTAAGGGAAAAAGTTTTGCCTTCTTTTAGTCGGGAAAAATAAATATGCCCTCGATATTGTGACAAAGAAAACCCTCCCCTTTAATTATAATTAATTAGAGTAACAAAATATACATATAGTTTGGTCTTACGATTCATTAAAGTATTTCTATTTGCCATTTCCTTTTACTAAAGCTCTCATCCATACGTCACTATTCTAGCAATATTGCTAGCTCTAAATTGTATCACCTCTTTGGTGTGTATTTGGAAAGTTGTTTTGTTTTTTTGTTTGTTCACGGGTTTTTTGGAAGAATGGAAGTGACGATAAGTTTTTTTTTTAGTTTTTGGTCTTCTTTTGGCGTCGGTTTTAAAATTACAATAAAGCTGGAATGTTTAAGTTCACAATTAAGAGACAAAAAGGGACACTGTGTTGCAAGTTATTAAAACTTTACCCAAGAGTGTAAAATTTAACTTGGAGAGGAAGAGAGAAGATTATACATATCTTTAATCAAATATAACTACAGAATGGCTATGGTGAGAAGTTTTTCCATTTTTTTATTTTGTTTTGTTTCAAGAAAATTATGTTACCTTAGTAATGTAAATTAACGGAGCTCCATAGGCTGGATTTGATATGAGTAATATTCAGAATACATAAATAACCTAACAAATAACTTATTTTTTTTAAATTTCATAACCTCGTAATTTGTTTCCATTACAATATAAGATAAACTTTAAATATAAGTGCCTACCTAAATCCAGAGGTCCCGAGATTAGGTTTCTCGTGCAACTGAGCTAGATAAAATAAAGCAAACTTTTTTTTTATATCCTAACCTTAGGAGAATTATATATAAATATATTTAATTAAAATAAGTATTATTTTTCCCTCCATTTTTTTTCACAATATGTTATAAATACTCTCTCATTTTTTTTTCAAGCAAAAAAAAAAATTTCTCGTTTTTTAAAGTTTGAAAATACAACGCCAAAGTTTTTTTTTCATATTAGTAAATGGACCATTAATAAAATATATGGTTATTTCTACTAATTAGCATGTAGCCTCTATATTATATTATGTATATACAGTAGTCCCATGGCTTCTTTGGTGCTGACTGACATTTCACAGCTGACTTCTGACAGTCAACATTTTGTTATATATACCTAAATTTTTACTGTCAGAAGTGACAGCTGCTAAACACATGTTTTTTCAGATCATATGGTTCGGCGTAGGGACACATAATTTGGTGTGGTAACTTTTCAAAGCTTTTAACTGTCAGGTGTGAGTTGTGAGTCAGCACCAAAGAAGCCATGGGGCTACTTACTGTATCTCCAGTCTGTGCATGTAATGTTTATCAGCTCGAGGATTACACCGGGAGACTTAAAAGCCACGTATAATGAAGCAAAGGAAGGCAGCCTTTGCTTGTTTTGTCGGGGGCAATCAGTCGTGATACAGGTGTATGGCGCTACTAAACACTGTCTCAGCCCGACAAGCTGAGAGACGACAAACTTGTCACCCCGTTGTCTCACGGAGACAAGAAAATGAGATGACGACACCTAGATGTTTTATCTAAACATGGCGGAAGCGAGCTGTTTTGTTATGATGTGCGCGGATTATCGGATTATCTACTTTCCTCAGTGCTTTTGACTTATCGCTGTGAAAACACTCGACAACTGGGTGGAGACGCGGAGGTTTGGAGACTAAGTAGAGTACACCAGAGAACAAGTTGTGCTTTCTGGGCTGCCTGAGCGTTGAGACTTTGCAGAAGTCAACAAATACCGCGTTATTTAACAAGTGGTTTTGTTATCTCAAACTGTGGTTCGTGGTGAAGGGGAGTCGTAAAGGTATCAACGTGGCCCTATAGGATTTAAAATAACACCTTTTATTTATTTCAGATTTTATTATTTAAAAAAAAAATGTTAAGGTGAATCTAGTTTATTTCCTCGGTTAGACGTGTCACGTGAAATATTATAAGTTTTAAGTAAATGGTTATAAACAGGTTTAGTCTTTTTCAAATCAATAAAGTAATTTTTAACAGGCTCACAACAGAATATTCGGAGATAATTGAGGATAGTTTGAGTGATTTCCTAGTTTCCGTTCTTCCTTTCCCATAAAAAAAAATACTTCAAGTGTAAGAGAACACCAACGTGGGTAGTGTAGCACTTACCATTTTCAACGTCCATTAGTTGGAATAAATATCGTTATATTAAGATTTTTTTTTTACATCTCCTGTGGTTACCTTTATTGCCTTCTTTACTTATTTTAATAACGAGTGGTAAATCTAAATTAATCAAATTATGAGTTTGTTTCTCTGTCATCATGAGCGTAGATGTCTGAATTTTAAAAATTAGCAGCCTTTGCGCACGAACATATGCACCACGAAACAGGAATTTTAAATTGTTTATTAGAGTTTTCAAATCAATTAAAAACTGAATCGGAATTTTAAAAAATATCCGGTATGTTTAAATAAAAGAAAAGCGTTGCTAGGGGTAACCGCGCAATTCATTGTGTGGCTACCCAAGGCAACGCTGGTTACTTTGGTTAGTCTAATATAATTAGACTTTGAAACAAAGTATTCATTACGTTATAAAATGATATGCTACACAAATTTTACTCTCGACTTTTTTTCACATTATGAAAATACTTTTAAACTACTTTAATTTAAAATATTAGACTATGTAGGCCTATATACAATTTTTATAAACTTTTATCAACTGCATTTATTGGAACCCTATTAATAAATACCGGTTTTTGTATCATTTAACATTAGAGGGTGCTCAATATTCATAATTGCTGATAAAAGTTATTATAGTAACGAGATATATCACATTTAGTAATTCTGTGTAATTACCGGTAATTATTAATAGTTAATAATGAGCTATTCATTAATATTTATGGTAACATTATATAATAATGATATGAACACTAGACCCCGCTCCATCAATTTTTTTAATTTAAGGAATTATAACGTAAAGGAATTTCATCGACCTACTACAATATTGATTAAGATTTCTCTTTGTGTTTCAAGTGGAAATATCTTCTATAGTTTATTATTGGATTTGAATTTGATATTTTTCATTGGTGATCAAGCTAGAAAAAAAAATTACTACCTACTCTAATTTATGTTCAAAGAACGTTCTTAATAAATTTTGCTAACATGCATCTACGCATTTGACAGTAATGGCGGAAAATATCATACAGACATGAAATGCCCAATGGTTGAGTTAAAACAAGAGCTCACTCCGCCACGTTTATAAAAGTAAGACATTGTACATTTAAATAGGCGAATTTCATACCATATTTTAGTTCGATCTTGTTTTGCCTGAGTTTAAATTTATTTACGATATAGTTCAATGTTTTTTTAAACTGGGCCCCGTCTTAGTTATCTCAGGCTAGTGAGGCCATTTTATAACATTATTTATGTCTTTAGAAATATCATCAGTCATAAGGATTGTTAAATTTTTTCAAATCTGAATAAAGAAACTTTGCCAAAGGCACAACCAAAACATGTCATGTTTTCCGTTTGTTGTATATACTTTTCTACCTGTAAAATTTAACTGTCATTATTGAATGCTAATAATATTAGTGCAAAAAAAGATGTTATTCAAGCTCCATCATGTAGTTTTTCTGGTTCAAGGGCTCCTTTGATCTAGAAAGTTTGGGAACCTCTGACTAAGTGAATCAGTTAATCTTAAATGTATTTATATTATAGATACTTCCAGTCACTTAAAACATGAGATAATTTATTAAGGTGTTAATGATAGATAATCGTTCTTCATTAATATTTCACAGTTGTAATAACTAAACTATACACGGTATTTAATATTCCAGCGGCATAAAAACACGTACTGTTATATATTATCAAGTACATCAATTACAATATCCGTTGTGTATGCGTGTTCATTGAAGAATTCTTGCGGCACATTAATGACCCACACATCACTTCAGTGGATATGTTGGAAAACACCATCAGAACATAATAACCTGCTTCGATGGTTGCGTTGCTCAAGGCGCCACACTCGCATCAGATTAGATCAGATCGACGAAGAAGTCGATACAGAATAATCTTTTAATAGCGGACACCTTCCAGGTTTAAAAAAAAATCCGTTATTAAGAAGGGTCCATTATTTGGAATATATATATATATATATATATATATATATATATACATATTCAATAATAGGATTTGAACACAGTTTAATCCTTATAAACCAATATACTGTGGAGATTAACTACACCAATCTAATTACTGCACTGAGTAGTATTTTATGCTGTAACAATGGAATAAAATTAGTGTCACATGTAGCTTACTGTACAGATTGCATTATACACAGAACAATGAACAACACACAAATAAAATTAAATGTGAACAGTAGGCCTATATATATGCACGAGCATAGAGTAAACTGGTGGAACAATCCCCGCCAAATGCTTGAAAGGGTTGGAAGGTACGACCTTGAAGCACCTACCTTAGTTTTAAGTTAACGTAACCGATTTTAGAAATGTTCCCTAGAGGGGGAAGTTATAATAATTATTATTAGCACCGCATCTTACTACCCTTTCGGGTTATACGCACTTACGCTAATGTGTAATGGTAAGGTGATTGTGAGATGAAATGGAGGACCTACAGTTTAACAGTGGAATCCGAACCACGGTGGAGGCCTGGCATTCCACACATTCACAAGTTGTGATTAGTACACGCCTTGTCAGAGGTGAAGGAAGGGTTTGGTAATCAGATAAATCTGTGCCGGGACCGAGGATTGAACCTCGGACGCCAGTACAGAAGTCCGACACCTTACCCCTAGACCACCAGGTCACCAATGACGGGGAAGTTGGCTCTTCCAAACTTCCCGTTAGACAATGCATCACTGTCATTCTTACAGTAAAATACTGTGTGTGGATTGGTGTTTTCAGTTCTTGTCCACCGTTTAGATATTTGTATGCATACATATGGGTATTTAAAAGTCCCCGCGCCCGTTATTGGGAAGTTGTTTCACCATAAGATTTAATATTATTTTTCCAGGGAAATTTAAATTGTCCGTTATATATAAAAATCCTATTTCCCGATCTACCTCCACGTAAGTAAGGTTCTATACCTTCCCAATCCCTAAAATATTAGCATAATTAATTAACATTAGTATAACCTGATTAGGTAGTGAGACAAGATGTAAAAACACAAGCATAAAATAGTGAAACATATTTTCAAATTTCAGTGGCGTCACGTTGAGTATTGCCGGTGTACGCAAAACATGTAAAAACTATATTTGTGATATATTCTCACCCACTATGTCCCCATTGTTTAAGTTTTCTAAGTAACTTTTATAGCTGCCATAAAGGTTCCTTATTATCTAATTCATAATCTCCTTATATATATATAAAGGCCTTTTATTTAGGATAGACAATAGTTTTGGGAGTTTTACCAACTACACTCAAATAAACAATAACAATACAATAATCCTAAACTTATGATTGGAATATACCTCTACGAACACGTTATCGTCACTACCACCTTAGTGATCAAACAAAAAATAAAGGCTTTCAAAAGTCCAAGGAAAGGATTTTTATTTTACCAATTAGAACCAGTGTGAAGAGAAGTGCCAGATGGAGAGATAAATCTGATTGACTGAGCTTGTGACGTCACTCACTACACAAGTCAGCGCGTTACATACATAAAGCTATGTGGAAGACAAATTAAGTTGTTAAAAATCAGGTCATATTGTGGAACTTTAAATAGTAAATAAACCTTTAAAATCCACACCACTGTCTAATTAACGTCATTACTCTAGTTTAAAAAAAACGTATTTGTGTTTGTCTTAGTATTAAAATATAACTGCTGTGTACTGGGTTACGTAAACAATGACATAATCAAATTACTTTAAGTGGTGCTACGTTTCTATTCTCTTTACATTGATTATTTAACTAACCACTTTCTGAGTTGTATCATGTTTTTTAGAATAGTTTATGCGAAATCCTCAGCTTGACACCTTTAGAATTAACTAGCCCTCTTCCCCGTAAAAAAATATTGTAAAGAATCCTGTAAAACAAAGCTTCAAATCATCCATCATGTCAATATAAAAACAAAACTTTTTTACTTTTTTTTTAAATACAGTGCTACCATCACTGTATTGCCCCCTCCCTCCCTCTTTTTATCCTCCCTCCTATTTTCATCTCATTCCTCTTTCCTCACCCCTACCCCGCGCCCCCTTCACCAACCCCACTTTCCCTTCAACAACTTTTTTTTCCAACGACTATATAATATACTATCGACATTTGTATGAGGAATAAATTAAATTTGCAAAATAAAATATAGCCTATGTTATTCGCTGATAATGTAGCTTTATATTGGTGAAAGAATTTTTAAAATCGGTCCAATAGTTTTTGAGTTTACCCATTACAAACAAAAAAATCAAATCTTTCCTTTTTATAATATTTTAATCCGACTCGGTGGCATAGTTGGCTAACGCGCTTGTCGTGTTGAGCTCGACTGCTGAGGACGGGGAGATTGAGGTTCGAATCTCGGTCGGGTGAATCCACTCTCCCTCCACGCAAATGCGGGTTCACTTCCTCTAATTCAACCTTCCCAATTCCTAATTCATTAGCGTAATTAGTACTTAAAAAGCGTATAAACCGAACGGGTAGTAAGACGCATATATATATATAATATTTTAGTATAGAATTTCATATCTCATATTTAATTAAATCTATTTTATTTGTTTGAAAATGCTTCCCAAAATGTTATAATAAAAGTCGCTAGTTATGTGTGAGCAAAGAAGATGAAAGGGAAGCAGAAAAGTATTTCAGCGGTGGATTGATATTTTAAAATATAATAATAGTTTTAATATAAAAAAACCTTTTCTCCCAATAATATCCCTTTCCCGTGTAATGGGCTCTCGTTATTACCTATATATAACAAATCACGTATTTCTAAACCGTGTCTATTTTTAATAGCTTGGCTTTATCTATATATCTTTTATTTTATTTTTTCCCATTACCGGTATAACCCAGGAGAAAAATCGGAAAAATCACAGGGTTTGCAGTAAATCCCAGCGACAGTTTAAATTTTGTGTGGTATTTATTTCTTCTACAAATCTTAAGCTTAAGACCTCAACAACTTTCTATTTTATGACATCACTCACCCTGTCTTCCATACATTTACAGACTAACGTAAATTATATATAGATCGAGGCTTCGCTATTCAAAATTTGTAAACTTTGGTATTAGAAGCTTCGAAGAAAATACTTATGTTTACTAAAAAAAATAGAAAAATAAATTGGTTGGAGAGAACTCAAAAAATTGCTGTCGAAAAGAAAGTGTTGGTTTTATAAAATTACAGTTTTCCCTTTGAATATATTTTAAATTTGAAAAATTTTGGAATATCTTTGATGTATTAAAATATAATTAGGTTTGTTAGAACTCCGTTGTCTAAAGTAATCGTTTCTCGTTTTGGATTTATATATGTTTTCAAAATAGGGGTGTGTTTAACATAAGGGATGTTAATGACTTGGAGAAAAGGAATTAGAAAGTAAACCAGATGATATACTCCCTCATTAACGTGGAAAGAGAGTGGACAAAACTCACATGTGAGAAAATAGCCTTAGCGACCACGGCCGAGCTTCAAACCACGACCTCCCCGTTGACGGCAGTCTAGGTCAACGCACTTTAACCCTCTCTTCCGTCATTACGGATATAAACGTCCTATTTGAACCAATACAAGCAATGTATATCGGAGTCCAAAGGACCTAACTACACCGAGTGGAAGGGGAGGATACAAAGAAAGATAAGAGACGCAATAAAATTGGGTTTTCATCCCCAAACGGAAATAGCGAGTTATCGATTAGTGGGGACGGGGGATTTTAGACTGCTTGCTAGGGGTGTGTCTAGGAATAGACTCGGAAGAAGTCCTGGCACAGGTTTGTATCGTCCTGAGCCAGGATCGGGAAGGGTAGGGGAGATACTTTCAACCCCATCTTCCCCTCTCCTTAATTCCTTCCCTCTCCTTCCAGATGAAACTGTACCAGGCGACACGAGGGTACCATCTTGAGCAATATCAGGAGAATATATGATCCAGGAGGTCTCGGCTGGAACATTGTCGACAGTTTGGAGGGAAAAACAACTTTATTGAAAGATTGTGGCTGTTGAGAGACGGCGGCGGGCTGTCGGTGACAAAGAGGGGAATATTATTTTTATTTTCTCGTATGGATAAAGTATTGTGATCCTGGTAATGTTCAATTTTGTGGTTATGATGGAGGGAAAGGGGGTAAAATTTTCTTTATATCCTACTTTAATGGTCCTTAACCCATTAGTGTAAATATGCGTTTATTTCGAACAAAAACACCATGCCTCGATTTTAGTGACGTGTTTAACCACCAGGCGCTCCTGTCAATACGTGTCAGAAGATAACTGGGAGCTGCTGTTATTGCTTTTATTGGAAATCATCTGATAAAATAGTCCTTGGGAAATCATTAAACTGAAGTCTCGGCTTTAAAACTTGGGGTTATCTTCGATTTCATTCGTATCGCTGGAAAATTTTCAGGAAAAAAAAACTATTAAAGGGCAAAATTTTCATATTTAGGGCTAGAGGTGACATTTTCATAAAAACCGGTACTCTAGAATATATCTGCATATGCTTAAATGCTTCCCCCCATCTCTGTTGGCAAAATTCAGTCTATTAGAAGTAAGTTCTACTAGTTTTATACGCGCTTCGTTTGCTGATCGGTCTAAAGCCGGGGTGGGCAACGCTGTCGCCAATCGCCAAAAGTGAGGGGCGAATTGGCCATAAAAGTGTGGTGAATTTGAGTTTGCCAGCTCTTAGAATAAAATAAACTTTTTCACGACGGCATTTGCTGGTTGCATATAATTGGAAGCATTCCGCTTTCTGAATGAGTCAATGACGCAACATTACCATACAATACTTCCCTTCGTTTTTCTTACTACATTGATTTCAAATTGGCATTTAAATTGTTGCATTATGCATTCCATTTTGATTTTACAAATTCAAACGAGGAAATTTACACCCTTTTGTCTTTGGACGAGCGAGGGCCTTAAGATGATTTGCTTTCAATTCACAGCCCGGAACACTTGAAAATTTACCTGAATTCTTCAGTCACAGATACGTGGAAATCTATTTTGGCGGTCAACGATCTCCCAACTCTAAAATCTGGTACTTTGAAATTATTGTCCATGTTTCGGCTGAACGTGGGTGTGTGAATTGGTGTTCTCTAAGATGATATTAATTAAATCAGAATACAAATATCGTATTGTTGACGTCACTTTGGAGGCGGAACTAAAATGTGAATTGAATTAATATATTCAGCCAACGCTACTGCAACTTGTCAGACAAAAAAGGATTGTCATATTAGTAACACGGTTTTAGGGTTTTCAGAACGGAAGTGGAAGTGACGTCATAGTTTCCCTTCCCGCGTCGTAGTCTCGCGTGTCCC
>CABFVZ010001258.1:0-30675 GCA_902151445.1 Timema monikensis
ATCTCACAATCACCCTACCATTACACATTAGCGTAAGTGCGTATAACCCGAATGGGTAGTAACACGCGGTGCTAATAATAATAATAATTTTTCTTAGCACCAAGTACTACTATCCGTTCGGGCTATACACCTATTCACTAATTACGCTAATGGCTTTAGGGATTATGAAGGTTTTACTTAGAGGAAGTGTACCCTCATTTGTGTGGAGGGAGAGTGGTAAAATATTTAGGAAAAAACCAACCTCAACATATCCGACCGAGATTCTAATCTCAATCTTCCCGTCATCGGCAAAGTAGTGCGTTAAATTTGCTGAAAATAGACAGCAGAAATTGCCGCAATTCACACGCTGTATGTTAACCCATGATGCATTGCAATGCTAACTTACAACAGCTGACTATCAACACATATTATTTCATAGTAGATAAATATATATTTTTTATTATTATAACGATGTATGTTTTCAAATTATAACGCTGTGTCGTGTCACAATCCAATACATCGATACACACGCTTTACATTAACAGGTTATTTCAAATCTCCTCACAACGGACAACGAAGCTGTCTGCTCGCTTCTAGCTCTACAGCGCATACGTTGTCAAATGCGAATGCGCATTGATTTAAGACGTTTGAGCTTGAAATTTGATTGGCTCTCCCTTACCGAACATATCGGGCGGAGCGGACGAAGAAGAGATGAGTTGAACTTTTAGCGGAACAGCTCGCGCCGATGAGGCGGAAATCTTGTGATTGGCTTAGATCTCGTCACGTGACCATGTTTCTGTTTCGCGCTTGTTTTACGGCGAGCTTATGGATCCACAATTAGACCACTCGGCCAACGAAACGCCTTACTCTCGTATTATACTGTACTAGCCCCCTTCCCTGTAAAAAAAATATTGTGAAGAATCCTGTAAAACAATCTTTGAATCATCCATCATGTCAATATAAAAACAAAACTTTTTTCCCTTTTTTTTTAAATACAGTCCTACCAACCTTCACCAACCCCACTTTACCTTCAACAATTTTTTTTTTCCAACGACTATGTAATATACTATCGACATTTTTATTGGGAATAAATTAAATTTTCAAAATAAAATATAGCCTATGTTACTGGCTGATAATGTAGCTTTATATTGGTGAAGGAATTTTTAAAATTGGTACAGTAGTTTTTGAGTTTATCCATTATAAAAAAAAACAAAAACAATTATTTCCTCTTTATAATATTAGTATGGTGACCTGGCGGTCTAGGTGTAAGGTGTTAGACTTCTATGCTGGCGGCTGGGGTTCAATCCTCGGTCCCGGCAAAGATTTATCTGATTACCAAACCCTTCCTACACCTCTGACAAGACATCTTGTGAATGTGAGGAATGCCAGGCCTCCACCGTGGTTCGGATTCCACGTTAAACTGTAGGTCCTTCATTTCATCTCACAATCACCCTACCATTACACATTAGTGTAAGTGCGTATAACCCGAACGGGTAGTAAGACGCGGTGCTAATAATAATAATAATAATAATAATAATAATAATAATAATAGAAACGTAATTTTTAATGTGAGTGTGTAATGAGACGCGGGTGTAAGAACAACCTACAAGGTGAGTGTTTTCGACCGTTTGTCACGATTAGTCCGGCGGAAGTTATTTCCGGTTAAGGTAGGGGCAAAAGGGAGTGGGAAGGGGAGGGGGGAGGTAGTCTAAGGATCCTGTACAGGACAGGAAGAGCGCACTTGCTAACAAGTCTTCCACCAGTGACGGGTGGACTATGATTTAAATGAGAGGGAAAAAAGAAAATGACAAAAAGTACTACTGTACATCATGTTTGCTCGGGCATGCTAGGCTGTGGGAACTAACAAGTAACATTTCCTCTTTTCCTTTTTTTTAACTTTCTCATATCGAGAAAATGTATTGTAATCATGAAAAAATATATATATATCTCGATGATGAATCGCTACGATTTATTTGTGCTCAAACCCAAAAAAGTGGATTTTAAAATTCTGTTCATTTTTCTGTCCCCGTGTCTGTATGTCTGTCCCTAGCCATAAATCCGAAATGGACTTTGTTCAAACTTGATATCTAGATGTTTTAGGGCAATACCTTAGGATTTCTAAGTTTATTGGGGCCCTAAACCTCAAATTAAAGTAAGTTTACTAACGGGTAATTTTTTTTACTCCACGCATTTTTTGAAAATAGTCCTAGCAAATTTGCTTAAGAGTATATCTGGGTAATGTTGGGCATGTTAATAAAAATCTACAATTTCTTTTGTGAAGGGGAAACAGATTTGTTTTGGGGTAATTTACTTATTTTTACTAAATTTAGTATTTAAAAAAATGGCTCTTACGGTTTGGTTCAAAATGGGTATCTGTTGCTGTTTTTTTACATCAAAATAACTATATATATGCCTATTTGTTTTTCTAAAAAATATGTAGGCTTATAAAGTTGTCTAATTATATCCGAATTTTGTAAAGTTTGAATTCTTTTGAAAACGGCTCTAAATATTTTGTTGTTCGAGTAATATATCGATATTTTCTTGTCAATACTAGGAATTAGTAAGTTATCGATACTTACCTTTAAATATCACATCCCTAAGCCTGTATTAGCGTATTCCACCAGGGTTTATCGGCAACACATTCCTGTTATACTGGTTGGAGGATATGAGTAACTGTCTTTTGAGGTTGGGGCACCATGTAGGTGTGGCTATTTCGACCCAATGAGATGATTATTATATGGTGCCAGTAGAAGTCTTAAACCCAGCTTAACCCTAACTAACCAGACCATTGAAACCATATAAGCGACCAAGAATCGAACCTGGACCTCTAGATTAGCAGCAAGGAATGCTGACGACTGTACCAAGAGACCAGACACGGCCTTAGGCGAAAATCAATTTTAGGAAGAAAGAAATTAAGGCCAGTTCTTAATAGAAACAGTAAAGATTAGAACCAGATACACTGAAAATCTATACTAATATTATTATTATTATTATTATTATTATTATTATTATTATTATTATTATTATTATTATTATTAGCACCGCGTCTTACTACCCGTTTGGGTTATACGCACTTACGCTAATGTGTAATGGTAGGGTGATTGTGAGATGAAATGAAGGACCTACAGTTTAACGTGGGATCCGAACCACGGTGGAGGCCTGGCATTCCCCACATTCACAAGATGTCTTGTCAGAGGTGAAGGAAGGGTTTGGAAATCAGATAAATCTGTGCCGGGACCGAGGATCGAACCCCGGACACCCAGCATAGAAGTCCGACACCTTATTATGTTTCTATTATAGGGTAGGTAGAATTTGAGTGGAAATGTACCAACATTTTAATGGAGGAAGAACATGGTCGGATCCTGAGGAGTAATGCAGGGAGGGGGTTTCCCCCTTCAATACTTTGTTTCAGTTAGTATTAAATATATTATTTGAAAAATAAACCAATTAAAAAGTTATTGTCACTACTAGCTGTACTTTAACGTTAAATCTCACTATTCAGTTGCGTTGCGTATCAATCACTGTCAATAATATGTTAACATAGTTAGCACATAATTTAAATAACAAAAAAAAATCAAAAATTAACGTCAATTCATTTTTAAAATTTCTAATTAATTTCTAAATTACTTTCGAATTTTGAAGAATTTTTCCGTCACAATTTTCCGAGGAGCAACTTACCCTAGCGGGGACCCCATGAGATTATCCCCGCCCCCTCCACAAACATTCTTGTCGTAGCCCCCCCACCCTACTCCCTCTCCTCTCACTAAAATCCTGGATCTATACTTTCAGGAGAGTGAGATACCATTAAAGGAAAAATACAAACTTCAGTACACCCGGGCTAGGGGACTCTAATATTGAACCTCACTGTCACCGGAATGATAAAAAAAAAATCTTGATTATTTTATTAGAAAAAATATTTTATTTAATTAAAAATACTAAGGTTTTAAGGAGGATTAATTAATGAGTTCTTAATTTTTAGAACTAGCAGGTCGTAGCTATAAGAAAATATTAGCTCCAAAAAGGGATTGAAAGAGGTTACATAATGATGAGCTACATACCCTCTACTAATCAGCAAACATGGTTAAGGTAATAAAATCTCACGGGTTACGGTGGGCAGGATATGCAGCGCTAATCTAGGAAAATAGAACCTTGTTCAGGTGTTGACTGGCAAACTTATGAGATGAGACTATTGGGAGAACCTAGATGTAATTAGAAGTATAGCATTATAATGGACCTGAAAGCGATAGAGTAAACAGGTTGACTGGTTCAAAATAGATATAGAGTATATTAAGGTGGGACGGCTAGAACTAAATCAAGATAGAGATAGGGTGTAATGAGGTGGACTGGATAGAACAAGATCAAGATAAATATAGGTGGCGTGATTTTGTAAGTATTGAGATTAACTTTTGAGTTCTTAATTCCATAGAACAATAGAGTAAGAAAGTAAGTAAGTGAGTAATATGTAAAAAATATTCATTTATTTCAGATAACAAAGATGAAATGCCATTCAACAAAAATTCAATATAATAAAATACGAAATTACACTAAAATATTAAAATTAGTAGGACCACAAATTGAATTAGTAATTTAAATGTTCTAAAATTATTATTAAAATTGTAAATATGATATGCTTTATTAAGAAAACATAAATGCTGTGGTACACCACACAAACGTTTATCTTAAAATAGAGACCTTTTCTAAAAACTTGTAAGGTTTGTGAAGCGAAATAACACACATTGTTGCAAAAACCCTTCATCAAATAGCATAACTAAAATAATATACAATGTGACGGAAACATAGAGAAAAGAGGAACCTCTCTCTCCTCTAAAGAGCTTTAAAATAATTTTATTTCAAAAGATATCTAGAAATTTTTTATTTATTTGCTTATAGTTCAAAAACAATCGTTTTTATAAAAATTAAATTCAATTAAAATATTTTTATTTTTAATATTGCACTACAACTTAACAATGATACATTATTTCGTATCTCTAATAGATACGAAGATATGATCAAAATTTAATTTATGCACATGTAAATTATCGTCAAAGTCTTTTCCACAGAAAGATTGAGAGTGGCCATTTTGTTTGTTATGTTAAACAGGGCCTCGATACCAAATTTAATCAAAACTGATTGAGTGTATTCTGAGAAAATCAACTTTTTCTATTTCTACCCTCCAGTAAACTACCATTAATTACTATAGTGTTGGATATCTAATTCCATAAATTCCTCGGGGAAACCCTGTGAAAATCCTATACACCCAGTTTTAGCCCGATCGGTAAAATAGTTTCGTCTTTATGCCGAGATGTAGACAAATGGCAATATGGAAAACACTTTTACGGTTTTATGAAGTCGTAAAACCTCAACATATATCAAAAGTGTTGAGGTCGATTTATTTTACGATCACAATACTTCTCTCTCTGAGGTATTGAGGGAAAGTAAAACCTAGCAGTCTACAGTTTGAATGTTCTGTGCAGTATAAGATAAAACATCGATAGTACAGTAGAACACATTGATGATCTCAAAACATCTACCATTCACCATCGATGGTTTCAAATAACGGTCATTTATCACAGAATGTTTGAAAATATCGTTCATTCACCATCAATGGTCTAAAAACATATGCAATTCACCAAAAATTGTCTCAAAACAACGGCCATTCGCCATCTATGATTTCAAAACATCTTCAATTCATCATCGATGGTCTAAGAACATATGCACTTTAACATAGATGGTTTTAAAATATTGTTCATTCACCAATGACGGTCTCAAAACAATGGCTACTCCCCAGCGATGGTTTCAAAACATCGGTAATTCATAATAGATGGTTTCAAAACATCTTCAATTCATCATCAATAGTCTCAAATATCTTCAATTTATCATCGATGCTCTTATAACATCTGCAATTCACCATATATTTTCTCAAAACATCTGCAATTAACCATCATTGATGTCAAAACACTTTAAATTCTCCATCGATGGTCTCAAAATATAGGCCATTCATCATAGATGGTATCAAAACATTGTCCATTTACCATCGATGGTTTTAAAACGTCGGCCATTCACAATAGATGGTTTCAAAACATCTTCAGTTCATCAATGATGGCCTCAAAACATCTACAATTCACCAGAAATGGTCTCAAAACATCGGTCATTTACCATCAATGGTCTCAAAAAATAGGTTATTCATCATCGATGGTCTCAAAGCATTGGCCATTTACCATATATGGTTTCAAAACTTCTTCGATTCATTACAGATGGTTTCAAAACATTGGACATTCACCATATGTGGTTTAAAAACGTCTTCAATTCATCATAGATGTTCTCAAAAAATTGGCCATTCAACATCGATGGTTTCAAAAATCAGTCATTCACAATAGATTGTTTCAAAACATCTTCAATTCATCATCGATGGTCTCAAAACATCCACAATTCACCATGTATGGTGTCAAAACATCGGATATTCACCATAGATTGTCTCAGAACATCGGTAATTCATCATTGATGGTCTCAAAACAACAGAATTTTGCCATCGATGGTTTCAAAATATTGCCATTAACCATTTATGGTGCAAACAATGGACATTGAAAGCAAAACATCGACCATCGATATTCATCCGTAGTATGCAACGTGTGTACCACAGTATTTCATTAATCGTATAAGGTTTTGATAATTCACAAAGCGAAGCGAGGCTGTTTTAACTTGATCATTTTGATTTTATGTTTGTTAATCTTTCCAGATCTGTCCCACGAAAACTGTCAAAAGCGTGGACTTGTTTCAACCAAATTTGGCAGGAGCAATCTTTTAACCATCTAATAACCTGTGACTTAGGCCAAACAAATTAGGCACTCTTAAAAACTGATTAAACTTAGTTATTATGTATAGTGTTTACTATACGGTATAAGTAAAATACTTTTTAATTAATAAGTTTTATTTATAATTAGATTATTATGAACATTCTAAGGAAATAGAGAATAAAAACTATCAAAATTTTCGTACTTCAGAAACACTAAGAAAAACCGACTATTCTTGTGAAACTACAGTTTTTTTCCTTAAAATATTGATACCTAATCTTATTAATAGTTTTCTTTCGATAACGACTATTGTATTGAGATACTATATATACATTAGTAAATTAACAATAGTTTTTTTCCTTACCTTAGAAATTAGTAAATTATCGATAGGCCTACAGTAGCCCCATAGCTTCTTTGGTGCTGACTGACCGCTAAAAGCTTTGAAAAGTTACCAGACAAAATTATGTATCCCTACGCCGAACCATATGATCTGCAAAAACATATGTTTAGTAGCTGTCACTTCTGACGGTAAAAAATCAGGTACTATACCTAAATGTTGACTGTCAGAAGTCAGCTGTGAGCTGTCAGTCAGCACCAAAGAAGCCACGGGGCTACTGTACCTTTCTTCCAACACTAGAAATTACTAAAGTGTCGATACTTATCTTTTAATACTAGAAATGTTTAAACTATCTATATTCTTATTCAGATAACATATTGTTAACCCCAACTGTAGTGAGACTCAAATCCTTTTAGCTTACCTCTTTATTTTTATTTTTTTTAGCATTTAAAGGAGCATCTTTGATGTAAATCGGTCAACATCTAAACCTCTTGTCAATGGTCTACACCTCCTCCCCCCCCTCCCCCCCACACAAAATATCTCCCTACGTTGTCTAACTGAAACGGAAGTGAAGGTGTATGTAGTTCAAGGGTAAAGGGTCAGCTTGCGGTGTAACAACGAGCTAGGGGTGGTGGTGGTGGAGAGTAACCCGGAACAAGACCCGACGTCGCGCGTCGCGGCGCGATACAATACGACGGTGACGCGCGCCGTCGGTCGCGTGTGTGTGAGGCGAACAACGTCCATAGCAAACAAGACTTCATTAAAACAGCTGATTGTGAGAGTTCAACAGAGCGTGGAAAATAATATTCTCCCTCTCTTTCTCTTGAGAGAAGCTCGACGGGAGAACTATTCTTTTCGGGTATCCCTTGACGTAGGTCGATCGCTCGCAACAATACTCCTCCTTCAGCCTTTCAGTTGGACTGATGGGAGCCGAGGGTCCCTAAGGAGGGCGTCTCTTAACTCGGTGATTTAGTGGTGAGAGAGGCTAATTTTGCAAGTGGGTTCAATCTTTTATTTTTGGGGTTGAGGGGGTTATTTGATGGACACTTTATGAACCCGACTGATTATATCAGCACACGGCTTAGAAACTAACAGGACTGACACAACACTCAAATCCCCTGCCGTTATATGATCACTACATCATCTATACTTATAAAATAACACGTCCTGACTGACTGACTGACTGACTGACTGATTCATCAACGCCGAGCGCAAACTATCAAGGCTACAAGCATGAAATTCGGACTGTATATTCATTTTTTTATTAAGGCACCCACTAAGAAAGGATTTTAGAAAATTCCACCCCAAAGGGGTCAAAATAGGGGATGATAATATGTATGATAATATGTATGAAAGTCCGTCATTTTGAAAGTTGCATAAACAAAATTTTGTATTTCGGTTATTGACGTAAAACAAATAAATACGTGTTTCAGGAATTTTGGAAATTTTATTTAATAAGGGATGAAAAAGGGGGTGAAAGTTTGTATCGGACTTGCATTATTTTTGATCTGAGGTCAAGTTATGGTCATCAACGTAACGTAATATTTTAAATTAATCTGTAAATACATATGTATATTTTCGTATTTGTATATAATCAACTTCCACGCGAGCAAAGCCGCGGGCAAAAGCTATCTAGTATATATATATATATATATATATATATATCTTATCAGTACATATTACTATCAATTCAGGCAATACGCATATATGATAATGTATGGTGTGGATGGGGAAGGAAGCATTTTAGAGGTAATCAACCCGTATTTGCGTGGATGGAGAGTGATAAAACATTTAGGAAAAACCGACTGATTATATCAGCACACGATCATTATATAATCACTGGTAAAGGGGAAACCCTAATTTAACCAAATATAAATTTTCTTCCCATGCCAGGAATTGAATCAGGGACCCTTAGCTCAGTAAACAGACATGCTCCTGACTAAGCTAAGGTATATTACTTAGAAAAAACAACCCTCGATAGATCCAACTTGGATTGAAACTCTGATCTTCTAGTTATAACATGTCTCCACAAGGGACGGTCAACGACGGACAACATCTTTGATATGAGACAGCTTTTGGAAAAATGTTTTGAGCACAATATGAACGTTAGCCCCTGGTTTATTGACTTTAAAAAAAAGGCATGTGATAGTATTCACTGGGAGAGCCTATGAAAGATCTTGAGCAAATTCCATATACCTCAGAAGCTGATCGTGCCAACAGGATTGTATATTAACGGGTCGGAAGTGAGAGTGTTGTGTTTTGGAGAGATGTTGGAGAAGATTGAAATGAGAACCGGAATGAGACAGGATGACGAACTCTCCCCTATAATTTTCAACTAATCACTGGAATGGGTCATCAGACACGCAGATAGCCCGCGGGGGAAGAATGGTATAGTGCTGAACGGCCGACACAAAAAGGCAAGCTTATGGAGATGAAACCGCGTTGATGAGTCAACACAAGGAAGAGTTGAAGCAAATTACAGAAGTCGTCAAGCAACAGGTCGCAAGAGTGGAGCTGCATCTAAATGAAGATAAAGCACACTATATGCTGATGTCGAGGTTGGAGGAAGACCAGGACTATATGCAGGCGATATGAGTTTCGAATCAGTAGAGAAATTCAAATACCTCAGAGCATGTTTAAACAGACGTAATGAAGGGGACTCTGACGTAAGGGAGAGGATCCAAGCAGGAAACAGGTGTCTCATTAGTCTACGGAATAAGATGAAATCCAAAGCCCTGTCGAGAAGAAAAAAGGTAAATATTTACGTCACCATAATTTGTCCTATCGTACTCTATGGCTCTGAAACTTGAACATCAAGAAAGACCGATCGAGACAAGCTTGACATCTTAAGAGAGGAGGGTGATGCGGCGAATACTCGGGCCCGTCGAAGATTGCGGAGAGTGGAGACAGAGACAGAGGACAAACGAAGGAGGTCTACAGTGCAAGAGGTGGTAGCAAAATAACGATCATCTTGAGAAGAAGACGGATCCAGTGGGCTGGTCATGTGGTGAGGATGTCTGAAGATGCAATGCCCAGAGCAGTGATGGAAGGAATACTGATAAAAACGCGCCCCTTTGGAAGACCTAGACTACGGTGGTGGGATGAGCTGAAAAATGAGCTAACCCAACTAGGGGTTGCCAGAGATAGTAGGACAGAGGTACCAGACCGACCGAAATGGAGGCAACTTGTCAAGGCAGCGCGTGATCTTCAGAGTATATAATCACTGAATTAATAATAAAAATAATAATAATAACTTACAAATTAACTCAATTCTAGAATCGACACAACATCCAGGCCCTTGAGAAGTTCATCCATCACAGTGAAAGAAGTTAAAAATTTAAATAATGATATTTGTATGGCCACGCTGCGAATCCAACCCAGGATCACTAGTTCCGGAGGAAGGTGCCTACCAATCAAGATAAGGTGCCAGTCTGAGTTCTTTCAAGTCTGAAGTATAATATTATATTCAATAAGCCATAATTTTAGTGCACAGAAAGTTTCCTAATATTCCAAAACATAAAATTTTATCCTTGAAGTTATAAGTTAATGTCAGTAATTTACCCATAAAAATTATCTAAATAAATTCCCCACCATATGTTCTTCATATATTTGGTAATATGTCACTCATTTACCAAAATAAAGTCTTCAAATATTGGCAATAAAATGCTATTCGTGGATTTGGTGATAGGTCAATCATTTACCTAAATAAAGTCTTCAAATATTGGCAATAAAATGTTATTCGTGGATTTGGTGATAGGTCAATCATTTGCCAAAATAAAGCCTCCAAATATTGGCAATAATATGTTATTCGTGGATTTGGTTATAGGTCAATAATTTACCAAAATAAAGCCTCAAAATATTGGCAATAATATGTTATTCGTGGATTTGGTGATAGGTCAATCATTTACCAAAATAAAGCCTCCAAATATTGGCAATAATATGTTATTCGTGGATTTGGTGATAGGTCAATCATTTACCAAAATAAAGCCTCCAAATATTGGCAATCATATGTTCGTCACAATGTTAACAAGTTTTGCCAAACATTAGCCTTGAGTAAATAATAATCAATATTGTTAGCTATAATTTGTGTAATGGAGTATATATTAAATTAGTTCTTTCCATTCTCTGACTCGTTCTAAATATACACATATTCATTTTAATTAATTAATAGTTGGGAACAAAAGGGTTTATAGAAGATGTATCTGCATTATGCGTTGAGGGAGAATGGTAAACTACACAGAGGGGAAACACCTCAGTTATCCCAGCCAAGATTCGAAACTCGTCTCCCCTATCACTGGCAATCCAGTCTATTGCGACTCTGACGTCATAAGCAACGCAACCATTGGTGAGTGTATAGGAGCTAGGTTTGAGTGTGTAGAGGTGTGAAGGTCTGTGTTTATAAACTGGTTTTAGTTAATAAGCTGAAGCTAATTGCTCATAACGTAATTAGATAAAAAAAAAAACACAGTGTGTATCTTAATGTCAGGTAACACGTTCAAAATAATCTAAGTTTTTGTTATTGCTAATTAAGATTACATAGTTTTTATAAGTAAGCAATTTATGTGTTTCAAGGTAAATTAAACACACACACACCTGCTTCTTTATGTGGTTACATTATCTTTAATCACTGCGTCTTACTACCTGTTCACGTTATATATATATAATAGTTATTTTAGTGGAGTGGGTATTAGGAAGGAAACATTTTAGAGGCAATCTAACTGCATTTTCGTGGAAGGAGGGTGGGAAACCACATAGGGATGAAACATTCAATATTATATGCCAATAATATGAGCCACTATTGAACATGTAAATTTGTTGTAAGAGGGTGAATATGTAAGAACTAGATAACCAGGCTGGGGATACTGTATGATCACACCTTGCAAGGTGAAGGACATCCGTTGTTCACAGGAATTGTCTGTATAGCCAGTTTCGGGCCATCTATACTAATATTATAAAGAAGAAAGATTTGATTTTTTGTTTGTAATGGATAAACTCAAAAACTACTCGACCTATTTTAAAAATTCTTTCACCAATATAAAGCTACATTATCAGCGAGTAACATAGGCTATATTTTATTTTGAAAATTTAATTTATTCCTCATAAAAATTTCGATAGTATATTATATAGTCGTTGGAAAAAAAAAAGTTGTTGAAGGTAAAGTGAGGTTGGTGAAGGGGGCGGTGGGATAGGGGTGAGTAAAGAGGAATGATGAAAATAGGAGGGAGGATAAAAAGAGTGAGGGGGCTATATAGTTATGGTAGGACTGTATTTTCAAAAATAATAAGTAAAAAAGTTTTGTTTTTATATTGACATGATGGATGATTTGAAGCTTTGTTTTACAGGATTCTTTACAATATTTTTTTTACGTGGAAGGGGGCTAGTGCTATCATATATCTGTTCTGATTGGTTGCGGGGCACAGCTTCAAAATAAATATTTAAAAATATCTAAAGCATTTCTCGTGGCATTTGGCTAAGGGCTGTTTTCGAGTATGGATGTGTGTATACCACCCCCATACATAATTAAGATTTTACTGTATCTCACTAGTAGTGTTTTTCGTGTGTAGGTGTGAGTTCCACCCACACGTATATATTTGTAATAATGATAAAATAAAAGTATTTGCATTGACCGCAATTATCAATAAGAATGACAAGTTGAACTTATTATTCTACAACGGGTATTATCCACTATACGATTAAATTCAATTTAACGCGCCGCAGTTATCATTTGTAGATTTCTTGTTCACGCGTATACAAAATATCGTGTTACAAGGAAAACCACCTTCTGTAGAGCCGACCGGGTCTTGAACCACAATCTCTCCACCATCAGCATGCTTGTTTAACACAAGCGTGACTCCTTAGACCAGGGATGGGGAATGTGCAGTCTTTTGAGGTGCTTGGTGGGGCCTTTTCACTTTAAAAACTTTTAACTAAGACCCACTCGGTCGGGTGAACTGAGGGTGGTTTTTCCTAAATGGTTTTCCACTCTCCCTCCAAGCAAATGTGGGTTTACTTCATTTAATTCAACCTTCTCAATTCCTAATCCATTAGCGTAATTACTACTTAAAGCGTATAACCCGAACGGGTAGTAAGACGCGGTGCTAAATAAAAAACTAAGACCCGCTTCGGTCGCCACGTGGTATAACGCACTACTTTCGCAATAGACTAGACTGCCGATGATTGAGGTTAGAATCACGACCGGGCTTACTAAGGGTGGCTTTTTAGAATATTTTTCCACTCTCCCTCCACGCAAATACGGGTAAACTTCCTCTAAATAGAG
This sequence comes from Timema monikensis, assembly GCA_902151445.1. Taxonomy (NCBI): domain Eukaryota; kingdom Metazoa; phylum Arthropoda; class Insecta; order Phasmatodea; family Timematidae; genus Timema; species Timema monikensis. The sequence continues at coordinate 13,385 of CABFVZ010001258.1, forward strand.
CCTTTATAATCCCTAAAACAATTATCGTAATTAGTGCATGAGTGTAAAACCCGAACGGTTATTAAGGTGCGGCACTAAAAATAGCTAACTAAGCCATCACAAATCGGTATTTAAGTCCTGAACTATTTGATTTAGTTAAAGTAAAGCTCATATTCCTAAGATATAATAAAATTAAATGTTTTATTAATTTTTGATTTGTTTAATTTATAAAACTAAATTCTTAAAATAATCTCTACTAGTTTTTATACTACTTCCTACATGCTGATATATTTTTAAATACATTTATACAATACATACACACAAAAGAATTTCAAAATTGACCCAAAGTCAATTAGATCAAACTCAAAAAGAGCGTCAAAACTTTTTTTTTTTGTCAAATAATGTAACATTCGTATTCTTTTTACTTTCTCTTGACATCCCGGAGAGAAAGTATTGTTATCGTCAAAAATAATAAATAACAGGTGTTTTCCATCCAAAGAAGTATTTAATTTTTAATTTAAGGTCAACTGTTAATTTTAACTGTATCCGTTTGAGGTTAAGCTGATTTCTATGTCATTTATAAGATCGATATAGAACTAGTAGCTTACATTTGTATCCAACTACGCTTTTACACTTCCCAAGTACAATATAAAAATTAGTTTAAATAAATGAATGTTCGTTTAAGTTTGTGGTTAAATCAATACACTTAGCTCCTATTGTAACATACGCTACTTTTGTGGACATAGGCTATTCATTGTGTTTCAGCACTATCCATCCATCCATCTAGCCATCTATCTAGATGGTAGACCTCTCTTTACTGCTCGGACACACATAAATATTAAAGGAAAACGATGCAACCAACCATAAATATTTTATACATTAAATTATATTGTCATGTTGGTAGAATGTGCGTCACTTTAGTAGACCTGTTTAAAAATGGAACACTTTAAAAAGCTCCCCTGAACCCCTATATTTTATTGTAGTCACCTTGTGTGTGACAATCAATATTTAAAACCAATCCATCAGCTTATAGGATAGGACCTTCTTTATTTATTCAGTGTGTGAAAAAATCTCACGGATTACTTCAGGGGGAGAAACTTATAGAAAATTAAAAAAAAATTGCTTGGAATAAAGCAACGCTATACAATTAAATATATATTAAAGGCGAAACTCGGAGGATGAATGATTATAATTACTGAAATCAACAGTAACTGAGTCATATTCGAATGAAATTAAACGGGATTATCCGTGGATAGCTCAGTAATAGAGCATTGGCGTGCTGAGTCGAAGGTCCTGGGTACGATTCTTGTGTCCAGAGGTCATTTTTAAATTTAATTTAATATTCTTTGCAGTGAATATTTATATTATTTTACTTTGTTATTAGCATTAATTTATAGGTATTGATAACCTATATCAAAAGGGACATGACTGGATATGTAAATCTATAAAAAAAATGTTTAATCCTTTATGAGGTGGTCAGTAGGAAATTCTATCAATAGGAATCGGGAATAATTTTCTCATACACTGTAGAATTCCAACTATCCAGATACCAGATATTTGGACAACCGGTAATCCAGATTCGTATCACAGCAGTCGTTTTCATTAAATTTTAATAAACTAATTTTTCAATAACTTTTTACGAACTTTTCGGAGTTTTATGAATGGTATATGATTGCTTTTGATATGCTATAAGATCTACTTTTATTTTGTGTTGTATAATAAATAAATAATATGTATTGTACATAAGTAATTTGTTTAATGATGTGTTGTAAGTTCATACTAGTACACATGTTTGCTTTTTTTTTTTAGTAGAGCTAATATATTTTCAATCAAGTATTTTAGTGTGAAATCCTCGTTTTTCTTTACAAGATCAATAATCATACGAATTTTCGACTATACGAAATAACTGTAGTCTTAATTAGTTTAATTGGTCGGGGTTCTATTGTACCATACATAATGTGTGCTTTAATCGTTATATAGGTGACCTTGTAGTCTAGGGGTAAGGTGTTGGACTTCTGTGCTGGCGTCCGGGGTTCAATCCTCGGTCCCGGCACAGGTTTATCTGATTATCAAACCCTTCTTTCACCTCTGGCAAGACATCTTGTGAATGTGGGGAATGCCAGGCCTCCACCGTGGTTCGGATTCCACGTTAAACTGTAGGTCCTCCATTTCATCTCACAATCATCCTACCATTACACATTAGCGTAAGTGCGTATAGCCCGAACGGGTAGTAAGACGTGGTGCTAATAATAATAATTTAATCGCTATAATTTTTACCTCAACATTATAATGAATACTGTACTAAAGTTTAAAGTGCTCCCAAATTAAAAAGTAGGTACTAATTTTAGTTTATCCCCCTGTATCTGGTCTAAATGAGAATATGCAATACTATAATTCTGTTCTCTCCCTTTGTACAGAGAGAACAGATTGAGGCTTTTTGAGAACAAAGTGCTGAGAAAGATATTTAAATCCAAGAGGATTAAACCAACTGGAGAACGAAGAAAGAAGTTACATAATGAAGAATTTCATGGTTTGTATGCATTCCTCAAATATATGAAAGCTAATCGAGGCACTAAAGTTGAGGTTGGGTTGTCTTGAGGAGCGTAAGGGTGATAACAAGCGTGTGCACAACCTTTTAGTTGGAAAACCTGAATATACCAGAACCCATGGTAGGATAAGACGTTGATGAGAGAATAATATTAAAATGGGTTTGTAGGAATTTGGGTGTCAGACTGGAGATTGGATGGAGGTGAATTAGGATAGGTTTTAATGGCTGAGTTACATTCTTTTGGTCCATGAATTGAGTTTCTTAAGACCAGATAGTTAGTAGTAGTTAGAGTGTAACACCCTTAAATCGCTACCCCTAATACCTTCTTGATCGAATGAATATCAACCCAGAGGTTGCAAATCGTTGTAATTACAGGAAGGTCCATATGAAGGAGACTACATTCCAATTAATTTGGATTAGTTGAAAAATGATACCTGGACATGGAAATCAAATCCAGGATATTCTTCTATTTCCTATTTTTGTTTGAAATTCACCGATTAATCATGGCAATACAGTGAACTAAGGTAGAGTACGATTTTCATAAGAAGGGCCTTTAAAAAAACTACAAAACATATTTCTTAATGGTCAATATTGGTGATATTTTACTATTTTATTAGTGTTATTTTACAGGTAGTATAATATTATAAAGCCACATGGATGACTCACTAACTCACTAACATTAATGTTTACCCACTTCCAGATGAGCTAGAAACTTGAAAATTGGCAAAATTATAGCTTCTAGCCTGTAATTGACGGGAAAATTCCAAAAAGCTAAAAAAATATATATATATTTCAACCCCCGAAAATAATTCAAAATGACGGAGAAGCTTCAAAGTCGGTGCGGACCTTTCTTTGGAGGTCTCTTGTGGCTAAACGGTAAGACCTATATAAAAAAAAGGAATTGCACCAGCATCTACGGATTTGGCGACATCCACAAGTTTGGTCCTATTCCTTTTTGTTGTATCTCCATCGGCTATACCTTAGATAGAGCTAGATATTTTGATTTTAGGTAAATTTTAAACATTTTACACACAACGTTGGAATTACATTAGTTTACATCCAATTGCAAAGAAAGATCACTGGGGGTTCGGGGGCGGAGCCCCCAAAGAGCAAATCGAGTTGATTTACATACATATATACTATACATATATAATGACAACTGCAGATAACATCATATTTCTTAAGAAGGGACATATTTGACAAATATAAAATGGTACTAAACCTACCCCTACGTATTCATAAGTCTGATTGCGTGACATGTAGCCTTCACGTTTGATATATATTACAAATACATATAAATAACATTAATAATAATGTTTGTACTCTATAAAATTGTGCTCTAAGTGTACATTCGTAATAAAATCAAGGTTAAAACAGTAATAACTTTTCTAGCTTCCTATGAAAAGCGAATTTGAAACTTGTGTTGTTCTTATCATTTCAGTCCATCGTGGGATTATGGGTAATGGTGGGTAAATGTGTATGTTTGCCACACGCTGTGCAGACAGTCTTCGAGCAAGCCATACGAAGCGTGCGTCATGGCCACACGCAAACCGTGCTGTGTTGTTTGTGCATTAGTTCACATATAACTACGTGTGTGTAGTTAGAAGCAAGATATATTTATACATTTAATGTGACATACAACTTTGAGATTGTAGTTGTATTTCTTTTTTAACGGCACGCATGGTAAATAAAGAAAAGTATGGATATAATTGGAGCCTTATGGTATCTTTTCCCAAGAGAGTCTTTCTTAAGATTTGTTAATAATAATAATAATAATAATAATAATAATAATAATAATAATATTTAGCACCGCATCTTACTACCCGTTCGGGTTATACGCTTTAGGTACTAATTACTCTAATGGATTAGGAATTGGGAAGGTTGAATTAGAGGAAGTGAACCCACATTTGCGTGGAGGGAGAGTGGAAAACCATTTAGGAAAAACCACCCCCAGTTCACCCGACCTAGATTTAACCTCGATCTCCCCGTCCTCAGCAGTCGAGCTCAACACGACAAGCGCGTTAGCCAACTACGCCACCTAGGCGGGTTTTTAAGATATGTTAATATGAATTTATAAAATAAAAGGTACGTCACAATATCACATTCTTTATCATAGTCTATTTTAATAAGGAACAAATTGTTTAGAAATCATAAAATAGTAAATTACATTAAAGGTGGAAATATAGGTTGTGCGAGGAAAGGTAATAGATTTTATAGCAAAACTTTTTTTTTTCCAAAATAAATAAAATCTTGCTCCAGTAGAAACATAGAATTTTCTTCAACCGGTGATATCAACAGTTGTTGAATATCCGACATTAGCATTGCGGTATTAGATGACAAACTCTTAAACGAAGAGAAAAAGTTGTCATTAAATTATAGGACACTTTTGATAGATGTTCAAGAACTGTTGATGTCACAATGTGAAGAAAGCTAAGTTCAATGATATATTTGATTTATTTTGAAAAAAAAAGGATATTTTGATATAAAAAATTCAAAATTACTGCCATCAACTCACCATACCCACATTAAATATTTTTTCTAAAGCTATATAAATATACAATTTGGTCACCAAATAAACCCTCTTAAAAATAAGTTTTGAAGAAAATTTATTTGAAATTTAGAAAAATCAAATTTTAAAAACTGTGTAACATATAAATGAATCTGAAAATATTTTGATTTGGATAAAAGAAAATCTAGTATATTTATCAATGTTTTGTGAGAAAACTTTTTTCTGACCAATTAAAAATTTTTATCAAAAAATACTTGTTATAAAATGATCTTTGAAAATTGTAACTTTTTCTATAGTTGAGTGGATAGAGTACTCCGCCACAAGACTAAGCCAACATGATTTAAATTATTTTTAGCTTAAATTGATATGTTTATAATATTTTATGTGGAGATTATATTACCAATAAAGTTAAAGGATAGGTGCTGTGCAAAGCCGTAGCCAGGGGGTGGGAGGGTTGGGGGTTATGTTACCATAAAAAAAAACACTTCAAATAGCTTCTAGAGGTGTTTAATATCTATAATTTTTTTTCTAACTTCCGGCAATTGGGTGATGTGCCCATCAACCCCCCACCCCCCTTAAATTATTGGCTGCTACGGCCTTGGTGCTAGGTCTGCTTGTGTGGTAGTAGATATACTAGCCTCTTAAGTTAATTCATAAGTCACGTGACGATAATATAATCCATGTGCTTAGCAAATATATATTACATTTAAAAAATAATATAATTTTTTATATCTAAAATTAAATGTTCATAATAGGGAATCGCACCGAAATATGTATAGGGTCTGGTTCTTGTTCCTTAAATAAAAATAAAAAGAGTTCTGGTGATTTTATTTTTTATTTAATAGTTAAACTACCATTATATTATAAAAAAGGGAATACATAAGACTTTGACAAAAAAATATGAGAAAAGGAGAAATAGAATATTTCAAAATAAGATTTTTTTTAATATGGATTAAAATGCCATTTAAAAACATATTTCTAGCCTATATCGATTCTAATTCCACTTCTGGCTATTTTTATGGCTCCTGATTCGGTTCTTGTTCCTTAAAAATAATACAAAATGTCATCATTCCAAATTAATTTGGTTTCTTTAACCTAACTCTACTAGTTAGTTTTAATAATGTGTCTGTATTGATGATTCCAAATATAAATTTAAAATGAACGTTTCATGATGTGTCTTGTTTTGACTGTACTCATTATAGAGACAACACCGACTAGCAGAACATAATATGCCAGCCAAAGGCAGGGGGTCAGATAATCCCAACTAATGACACACCCAGGTAGCAGACACCGGCTTCCTTATCTGGTAGGTGTTGCTGGAATGGGCTGAGACATTGCTACTTGCTGCTATCTTTTCCAAGATAGCCTCCCTACCTCCATTCATGTTAAATTCCCTCCCAAGATGTTAGAGATTAAAAAAAAACATAATAATAATTATTGTTTAATGACCTTAAAAAGTTACCAACACACACCAACTGAATTCTAAAACATAGTTTATTTATAAATTGACGTTAACTTGATGCGAAATATTGCAGTAATTCTTTTATTCCTACTCAAAAAAGGGCACCAGATGCACTTGGGGAAAAAATAAATTGCATTTAAAAGAATGATCACTTCGTGGGGTTAATAAATGTAATCGAGTAAAAATGTTCAAACTAATGTTTGTAAAAGATACGATCGCCATAAATGGAGATTCACATCTTATTATCACGGTTAATAAAACATAAATATGTAACACCCCCCATCCCAACTTCCTAAACATATATTAAAAAAAGAGGATGACACGTGTAAATTGGGGCCCTCTACCACCCCCTTCCACAATGCGTTCATCGAAACCGAAAATTATAATAGTGATTCGCGCAATGAAAAGAGCTTAACTCGTCGAGTATTCAGAACTGTTTATGAAAAGGGAAGGAAATGGAATAGGAAACGTATATCTCCTGATCGAGCAGATGTTATGAAGGCGAGTAAAGAAGGGTGTATGGGAGGGTTGAAGGGGATGTTTCCAGATTTAATCAGAAAGTAGGGTAGAATGTGTCGTATTAAAGGTAATGCTAATAACGAGTAGTAGCTAAGCCCGTGAAAGTAACAAAAAGCCCATCGTTGGATGCTCGCCCGAGTGAAAGAACAACGTGTCAGGGGAAGGTTTCACTTGATCGCCGATAAAATCTCGGTTGATGCAGCAAGTGAAATCCTTCAGCCTAAAAGGGGGAGACATATTCGGTCCGGGCAAAATGTATCTATATCACCATTTAATTTTGTTATTTATTCGAGTACCCCGATGTATCCTGAATTAAACCCTTGAGTGCCCCGCAGACGTTCCAAGACCCCGCTCGGGTAAGGTAGGTGTTGATAACCAGTAGTAACCAGAGGCTCTCATCCAGGGACAAGGTAACCATGTGGTAGACCCAGAAGGGGTACACATACGTCACAAAGCCCTGCTCAGGTAATGGTAGGTGTTGATCACCAATAGTAACCAGAGGCTCTCATCTAATCCCCGATAGAGTAATGTGACTATCTGTACATATCTTGTAGGTTTACATGATTTTAAATCTGTGATCACTAATACTCAGTGTTGGGACGTGATTCCCTTTGTACTCTTGCTTCTCTTCTGGGAGCACCGTACCATACATTTGGGCAAAGGTATCCCCAATACATTATGTATGTCTAGCTTTAGGATGTTGGAATATGTAGACATTAAGGATGTTGCCTACCTGTGAAGTCACGGCAGGTCAGCAAAGGATTTATCATGTTAGTGAATTTACGTTTCATTCAGCGCGTTTTAAAGATAAAACTTTGAAACAAAAACCATACATTCTTAAATAATATATAGCTAGTCCTAGAGTGTCACAAAATTATTATTAAATCTTGAGGTAGTTTTTTTTAATTGTAAAAAGTATTTCTTATAAATCATCTACGACTTAAGCTATTTGGCTTGGCCACTAAAACTGCCTGTAGGAGTCTTCCTGCCAGGACGTAGATTATGCGATAAAGCGGACTCCTGCTTTCTAAACTGATCGGTGTTGCTGGAATGGGCTGACACATTGCTGCTTGCTATCATTTCCAAGGTAACACTCCTACCCCCAAGTATGTAAAATTCCCTGCCAAAATGTTATAAACTCAAAAAAAATATTAGTAATTATCATGTTTGAATGACCTAGAAGCAAAGTTTTTCGTGTCGTATTTCTCACAATTGGTGACGTGTTTCTACCAATCCTCCTCTTTATTATTTTTCATTCTTAGTAGCCTACGATTTATTTTGGCATTTAATACTGAGTTTATAAGCTCACAACTAGGGGATGTGTAAACAGAGTAACTCTGATGGAAATGTACCCACATTTACGTGGATAGTGTGTGGGAACAACAAAACTAAATACATGCATTGAGAACCACCCCCATAAAACCCGGCTAATATTCGAACCTTGGACATTTTATCATTAGCAGTCCACGTTGGTGCCTTAGACAGCTTGACCACCGCTGTGAGTTTGGCTAGTTAACAATGTCGTGGCATATCTTTTTTTTTTTTTGTCTAAATAAGCAGAATTTGTTTAAACTGTACTTGTGCATTGTAATCATCATTCGTTAAAACACTTATTGGCCAAATATCAATGACCCATGTAAGGTATGTAGAGCCGATGTATGAATTGTTCTAATGGGGAGTGAGTGGCTAAGAATACATAATAAGCATAGTTTAGACAAGATCTGATTATTCTGGCAAAACTCCACGACACTCACACTGACTAATAGAAACCGATAAACTTTTCTTTAATTAAGTACAAAGTAGAGGTGAGGGCTCACAAGCTATTGCAACAAAGACCTAGGATACACTATCTACAGTAGCCCCATGGCTTCTTTAGTGCTGACTGACAGTTCACAGCTGACAGATGAAAGCTTTGAAAAGTTACCAGACCAAATTATGTATCCCTACGCTGAACCATATGATTTGCAAAAAAACATTTGTTAAGCAGCTGTCACTTCTGACGGTCAAAATTTAGGTATATACCTAAATGTTGACTGTCAAAAGTCAGCTGTGAGCTGTCAGTCAGCACCAAAGAAGCCATGGGGCTACTGAAAGTCTCAGTAATCACTGTGTATAGGATATTGTCTATGAGCTAACTATCTTACTTCCTATCTTCAAGGAGCTTGAAACACTTATGGCCGCAAGAAAGTAGCTGTGCCATAATAATAATAATAATAATAATAATAATAATAAAATATTATTCTGTACTAATATAGGCTACCATTGTCCAGGGGACTCCCAAATGTACTAATCATACATCCTTTCCGTGGAGGTTCTTTCCATGTTCCGGTGAGATGAGGTGATGGTGATAGTGAGTATGAGGGTATGTAACCAGTCCCAACTCTTAAACCTAACGTGGGCCTAGTTCACCAAACCCTGGTGACCGTTTGGGGTAACTACCCTTGCTGGAAAAAATACGTGAGGTACCAACCGGGAACCTATCCCGGCTCGTAACTAGGTGCACTGACCCCTACATAATGGAGCTGGTTAACTCAGCCATTAAAACATATCCTTAGACACCACCATCCAATCCCTAAACTGATATCCAAGATCCTTCAAAACCATCCTCATATTATCCTCCTATCAAAGTCTCGACCTTACAAGTGGTCTTTTGTCTTCAGCTTTCCCAACTAAGATGTTGTGTACACGCCTGTCATCACCCATATGCAATACATGACCAGCTCAGCCTTTATTATCTTTAACACGCATAAACATTAAATTTCTAATTGGGATGCTGGGTTTCAGAACTCAAAAATAGCATTGAGGTTAATTTCCCCTACTGGCTTGTAGAAAAAATAAATAGTATAGTGCACCACACAGTGTTTCTTCCTCTTTTATATTAAAATAGAAACGAAATAATAAGTATATATATATATTGTTGTAGAAACACAACACCAAAGATAATAAATGAAATAACATACACTGTAAATTGCTCTTAGCCATTAAGAACTTGGAACACTGTTACAGAAATATTGATAAAAGAGAAACATCTTTGTCCACCAATGAACTTAAGGATCAAATTCATTTTCAAAGAACTGAATTAAAAATTATGTATTTTGGTTCATATTTTGGAAATTATTGGTTTTATAGAAATAAATTTAAATTAAGAGATCTTTATCTTTAATAGTACCACAACTGTACAATTAAAAGTTATTTCATAACTCAAATAGTCACGGAAAAATTATCAAAATTGGAAAATTTCCCTCATGTATAAATTTCCCTAAACGTCATTTTAATGAAAAAATGAGAATTTCTCTCTTATTTATAATGATAAACAGTGTCTGTATATAAGCTTTAATCAAAATCGGTATTGCGAGTTTTGAGAAAATTGATTGTTTCTCTCTTTACCCTTCAGTAAACTACTCTTAAATTTAGGATTGAGTATCTAATTCCAAAAATCCCTCGGGGGGAGGGCTAGCTAGACCTTATGAAAACCCTCCAGATACTAATTCTTAGCCCAATCGGTAAATATTTTCATCTTTAGACCGAGGTATAGACATACAGAATTGCAAAAAACAGTTTTTTTGGTTTCAGGGGGTCATGAAACGTCAACATTTATCCAAATTTTGAGTTTGATTTTTTTTTTTAAGATCAGAATACTTTACTCTGAGGTGTCGAAAGAAAGTAAAAACAATTAGCCTGTGTATATATGTAATAAGCTTTAGGTGCCACCTGACCCAACCCACTATATGATATATTTATATGTATATTATCCAGCCCCTTCCCCTCTTTAATAGACCACAAGACGCCACTGCGGTCAATCTATAGACTTGAGTGGTTGTTACTCCACGGGGCCACGAGTCGTCTCCTGTCATTCTTCTCTATTCAAACTGCAGCTTCCACCAGGAGAGTAGAATACGGGATCGCTGATTAAAACTGGCTGGTAGAGAGACACAATTAACCGCGTCGCGACGCACCGATTGTCGTCGGGCAGTGGGGCGGCAAGATGCAGTGTGTCCGCCATCTGGTTGGTAGCTGAGGGGGCGGGGACGCCAGCACTTCGGAATCGGGAATTTGCATGTTTTTTTGTTTGTTTAGGGCTTTTTTACGTGCACTCTCTCAATTAGCTGATTACACTATATCTGGACATGACTTACAAACTAGCTTTACTCTAGAACATACACCAATTCTAGCGCCCCTTCCTCATTTCCAACCATTGATTCATCACCTAGAACCACCAATATCTCTCCTAAAAAGAATTGTAGTTACATTGTCGGGTGTCGAACACGGGAGCCTCAGTTCAGAAGACAGAACTACTACTTATATTTTAGTTTTTGTTACTGCGTCTTACTACCCGTTCAGGCCATACGTATACCAACAAATGCGGTAATGTTTTAAGAAGGTTTAATTTGCGGGAGGGAGCATGGAAAAAATATTTATGAAAAGAACACAGCCTCATTACGCTTTACCGGGACTTGAACCCCGACCTAGTCGTTGGTAGTTCAGTCTATTGTGAGAGTGACGTCTTCAAGCATTCGACCACCGAGGTGGGTCAGACGAAATACTGACTGAGCTTAAGGGTTTGGACGTAACGTCATTCACCTATTATTCGGTTCACCGGCGTCTCTTGAGGTAGCCAACCCTCACCAGTGAGTGGTTAGCACGCGTGACTCTGTCCTGGCACGTCAGTGGCTTTGATCTTAACCTACCAACACTTATAGTGGCCGTCTACCGTATAGCTAAAATGTGTTTTAGACTTCCTTGAAACCTAAGTTAATATATTGAGTGATAAATTAATGGTCAGGGATGTAGTTGTCATGTTTGTTCTAAATATATGTCGGTCTAGGCCATTAGTAGCATCATAGTATATATATATATATATATATATCTAAAAATATAATTTACTTTAAGATTCGAATAATATAAGATTCACACTATTCTAAGAAATTAACAAGATTCAAGGAACCAAAGATTTGAGGATTCTAGGATTAGAGGATTTGGGGATTCAAAGATATGAAGATTTGAGGACTCATCGGATTTGAAGTTTTCAAGGATTCACAAAATTCAAGAATTATAATATTTGAGTATTCTAGATTTTAAGGAGTTGAAGATTTTCAAGACTCTAGGAGCTGAGGGGCCAATCGCTGACCTAACTTATTCTCTGACGTAGAGCTACTTATGTTTTACTTTAATAATAATAATAATAATAATAATAATAATAATAATAATAATAAAAATATTGCGCGTTTGGATGACATCATTCGTAGCCCAGTAGTGGAAAGATTAGTTTGGTAATAATATACCGTTGCTCAGGGGAAGCCCGATTGTACTAATCGTACATCCTTTCCATGGATAATACTTCCATGTTCCGATAATATAAGATGATATGAGACGATGATGATAATGATAGAGAGTATGAGGGTGTGGAACCATTGGAAACCCTTAAACCTAACTTGAGCCTAACTAATCAAACCCTGGTGACCATCCATGTAATTCCCTTTACGAGAAAATTACCCACGCTACCAGCTGGGAATTGAACCCAGGACCCCTAGACTCGAAGCCAGGTGAACTGAACACTACACCACAGTTCTGGTTGATATATTAGTAAATAACCTCATTATTTATTTTATTGCAGTTGACATATTAGTAAATAGCCTCATTATTTATTTTATTGTGGTTGACATATTAGTAAATAGCTTCATTATTTATTTTATTGCGGTTGATATATTAGTATAGCCTCATTATTTATTTTATTCTGGTTGATATATTAGTAAATAACCTCATTATTTATTTTATTGCGGTTGATATATTAGTAAATAGCCTCATTGTTTATTTTATTGCGGTTGATATATTAGTATAGCCTCATTATTTATTTTATTGCGGTTGATATATTAGTATAGCCTCATTATTTATTTTATTGTGGTTGATATATTAGTAAATAGCCTCATTATTTATTTAATTGCGGTTGATATATTAGTAAATAGCCTCATTATTTATTTAATTGCGGTTGACATTGCTAATATTTCTCCACGCTATTATCGTTATTATTTAATTGGCAGGTCTATTGGTACTATCTATCCAAACCCACACGGGTACAGCATGACTATCATATGAAACCTGTTATTTGAAAACTGGAAATTTATGCTACCAAAATATCGGAGAAAATATTGCAATAATGGTATCCACATTAATAGTCCGTATGATTACTAATTAAATGATCAATTTTTAAAGTAATCCATAATTAACAATAATTGGAATATTCTGATAACTTTTTAGATGATCAATAAATCAAATTTAGCATATTTCTGGAACTCTATGAATTCTAATGATTTTAATTCGATGTTGGTGGTCGAAAATGGATGCCTTGTAAAAATCAGGGGTTAGTCACATGGTTTAAGTTGTCAATCTAATAAAATAGTCTAGATTGCTTGCGGCAGGAAGGTCAAGGTTCAAATCTCACCCGGGTCGCACTGAATAGGGTTTTCTCACCTTCCTTCCACTATAATTTTGGTAGTTTACATTTCCTCTAAATAATTATTTTACTCACCCAAACCCCCTAAATTAGGTCGTTAATAACCAAAATATTTAATCTTTGTAAGAGAATGTACAGGAATTACAGGTGTATATGTATATATATATATATATATATGTATATGTATATATATATGTAAGTTACATATACATACAAGTATAAGTATATATAAATTACATATGTATGTATTTATATATACATACGTACATCTATATGAATATAGATATATACATACATATATAGATATATACATATCTATATTTAAATACGTACATATATACATACGTATATAAGTATATAAGTAAGTATATACATATATGTATTCATATAAGTGGGTAAAATACATATATATGGGATAAAACAATCCGTAGCACAACTTCCTTCGGAGGGGAAGTAAAGCCGTCAGTCCAATGTTGACTGTGGTATGTAAAATAACCCAGGAAGTTATGTGAAAATATCTTTATTGACAAAATTGGTAGGCTCTTTAGTTCTCACGCATAGAATTTCCAGTGTGCTGTTCTAATCAGTCAGTTCAGAAGGTGCACGTTAAATATCTCAAATATATTTTTTTAACTTAGTTGGGCTAGTGCCAATATAAGACTTATTTATTCTTTTGAAATATGGTATTATCAATAATTTAGTTATTATTATTAATTTGGCCCTTATGTTAAAACGAGTTAAGCACGCCGTGTACAGGGACATGTCTTCTATTTTGATATAAACCGTATTTTATAGTAACAAACCACTTTTTAAGAACCTCTGGAGCGCTTTGAGTGTGAACCTCGCTTACAGCATTCTTTAAGGGTAGGGTTTAGGGGAAGCGAGAAAAGGGTAGTATTGTTGCAATTTTTATAGCAAAGTATTTTATTTGGTAAATAAATCAAACACTGCTCAGTAGAAACCAGTGGCGAATCGTGTATAGGCACTGTGGAACTGCAGCACCCCCTATTTCCACTTGATATTATCGGTAACATTTAATATAATGAGTCTTTTTTTCTTTAATTCTTTCTTTATTTTTGTAGTATTATATATATTCCTTAATCTTAATGTCAGTACTTCAGTAGCCATTCCCCAGTTTATGAAAAAAAAATACAAAAATCTTTGTATGGAACTGTGTGCTTCACAGTGCCAGTGACATGGTGTTTGACTGCTGTGCGCGTGCGCACATTGGAGGGGGGTGGGGAAGAAGGCGGGACTGCCAGGTAGAGATAGCACTGTTGCTCTCGCAGTGCCGGCTCTGGCGTGATGATGGAAGGAATTTTTTTTTACTCAGCGTGTGTTGTGCTTAAAAACCGTGTACCATATTCTTGAATGTAATGTGTAGAAGAGTGTAAAGTTAGATTATTATTCTGCTTCCAGCTATTCTATTTGATTCATTTTTTTTTTCAGTTATTTTATTTAACAGAAAGACTAAATGCGCTTGCAGTACTTTCAATGGAAAAAAATTTCCTCAATTGTCATCCAGAGATGAAGGAGAAAATTATTGAACTTTTTGCGCAAATTAAAACAAGAAGAATGGATTTCATTTTTAAATGAATAGATCAAGCTTTAACTGTAACAATTTAAGTACAAGTAAGTAACAAAGTTTTTTTGTTAATATTTGATCAAGTTCCTGAATAAATTTTCTTTTTATACATGTTTTTATCCTTTTACATAATTTTAAAACAAAGGCTACAAATTTTCTGGAGCAGCACCCCCACTAATTTTAGCTACGAGCCGCCACTGATATAAACATAGAATATAGTTTTCTTCACATGATGATGTCAACATTTGTTGAATATCTGTCATGACATAACTAGCAATTAATTTTTCTCTTCCTTTCCAAGGTTAATCTTCAAGCGTTAATAAACTCATGATAAATATTCAGGAACTGTTTAGGTCACCCTATGTAGAAAATTAATCTATGTTTGTACTAAAGCAATATTTTATATATTTTGGCAAAAACAAAAGTGTTTTTTTTTATAAAAACTTCTAAAACACATACCTTTACTCATATCCCTTATGCTCCCACCTTAAGGCGTTCTAATCCTATGAATAAAATAATCCATGTTAAAAGGACTTCACTCTAAAATCCAAACCAAATAAAAATTTCCATTAAAACTTTGATGATCCTGATGGCGCTTCTAATGTTCTAATTATTAATTTGAATAATACATCAATAATTTAAATAGGTTAGTAGGGGCTACCCCCCTCGTGGGCTTTGACTTCATTTAATTCTTGTTGATGTAAAGTGCAATTTCACACGTGACTACATAATTGACTATTGGATGACTATGTCACAGATGGATACTCGTGGCGTTGTTCATCTACTGTGAGCTTTAATAACGCCGCCATGCTTGATTACCCTTGTGGATAGACCTACCCTTCCCACCCCGCTCTAACTCTAAACCCTCCCTCTACCCTGTTCACCTACCCATTAATTTAAAAAAAAAACTTTGTGATGTGATTTTGTGTCCTAAGAGAATAAATTAACACGAACCATGTGTTAATTAAAATACATTTTGTTTCAATATGTAAAACGTTTATTGCTAATGTCGGTTGTTGCGGATATTTTTTTATCTTCCGGGGTGGTTGGAGTCATGGGTAAAGGGGTTGGGGGGTATTTATCAGCATATAATATCCATAGAAAAATAGTTGGTTATTATTAGAGCTTTTAATTTAGTTGTAATTGGTCAACTTAGCCAAGTGAAAAATCGCTCAAGTCAACTTTCTTTCGCCCACTTCTGTGGTCATATCATATAAGGAGTCACTCTAGCAATAGTCTTGTTGGACTGTCAATGACAGGGAGATCGTGGTTCAAATCCTTTTCGGGTGTATTGAGAGGAGTCTTCCCAAAATTGTTTTCCACTCTCTCTACACATAAATGCGGGTACACTACGCCTAAAATCAACCTTACTCATCACTAGCCCCTTAGTATAATTAGTACATAAGCGTATAGCCTGAACAGGTAGTAAGACTGGTGCTAAAAAGAAATCAGAGTAACAGGTACAGGTACATAGGCGTACAACCCAGACTGGTACTAAGAAAAACATTTAACTTGTTCAAATAAAAGAGTTTATAGTAAAATCCACCATAAGTTAAGAATTTTGGTGATTTTTATGTAAATCTACAGTATTTTAAATTTTTTTTAAACATTGAAACCACTTCTTTTTTACATGGAATCAAGAATCCCATCCTAGCAGAATCCATAACTTAATATTAACATAAATTATACAAAGATTTTTCTCAAATTTAACAATCAAATCTTCACTACAGTATCCGATCTCCCCATCTTCGACAGTCTAGTCTATTGCGAGAGTAACATCTTAGACCATGCGGACACTGAAGCTGGTTGGCCAAATTATTAAAACATATAAGAATAAATTTACAAATAATAATTTATAAATAAATTATTAAATAATGTTGTACGATATTATAGCATAAATATGTTTTGCTTTAGTAGGATAATAAAGTTCGATTTTCTTCACATGTTGATATCAACAGTAATTGTTGAATATATGTAGAGGGTGAATTGGAATTTAATGACAACTTTTTTCTCTTCATTTAAAAAGACTCTCGTTAATTGTCACTATGCTCATGACAGCTATTCAACAACTGTTGATGGGAATGCCAGGCCTCCACCGTGGTTCGGATTCCACGTTAAACTGTAGGTCCTTCATTTCATCTCACAATCACCCTACCATTACACATTAGCGTAAGTGCGTATAACCCGAACGGGTAGTAAGACGCGGTGCTAATAATAATAATAATAATAATAATAATA
>CABFVZ010001258.1:40042-54452 GCA_902151445.1 Timema monikensis
ATATATATATATATATATATATATATATATATATATATATATATATATATGTAGACTACTTATAGCTCAGCAGCTATTGGTTTGAAAAACATTCAACCAAAGCTTTTTGATTCTTATTAGTCATACAAACCACCTCAGTGGCCGAATGGTCTAAGGCGTTAATCTAGCAGTAAAATAGACTGACGATGGTGTGGAGGTTGAAGTTAAAATCTCGGCTGGTTGTACTAAGGGTGGATTTTCCAGAATGGTTTTCCCTCCAAGAAAATGGGGGTATACTTACTATAAATATATAGCCTTACTCATCCCCCTCCCCCCCACCCCCACCCCCCAAAAAAAATCTTACATCTTTTCAATGATGAATGATTATGTATCTCTAATAGTTAAGGAGATATAATCCAATTTGGAGATATCCATTTAGGTAAGGTATTCTTTAAATCATTTCCCGGAAAGATTAGATCCGCCATTCGAGTTTTGATGCTAAACAATGACTATATACGAATATTAATCAAAATTTTTAAAGCCTATATCAATAAAATTATTTTTTCTTTTCTTTTTTTTCATCCTTAGATAAACTACCTTCAATTCTAGGGTTGAATATATAATTCAAAAAATTACTCTTGGGAACCCTTCTAGAAACCCTAGATACCAAGTTTTATCACTGTTGGTAAAATTAATTTGTCTCTAGGCTGAAATACAGACAGAAAGACAGACGCCATCGTGGAAAACCAATTTTTCAGTTTCAAGTTTTCATGAAATGTTCACATTTTTTTACAGTTATAATATTTCACTTTCTCCAAGGTGTCACGATAACGTAAAAAAAAAAACTTGCTCACCGCGTGACATCAGAATGGTTTAAAAATAAAATAAATAGGGCAAAGTCACTTTAGTTGTGCATGGCATGCTGGGTAAAATCTGAGTATGTAATTATTATCATTAATATTAAGTAGATAGTTTAGTTCTGGGTAAGTTATAGATAGGATGTCATGTTGGTAGTTCGTGCACGCTGCCATTTAAAGTTTAGATTAACTTTTTATGTTGTATCCAAGAGTCGTGGTGAAAGTTTTATTTTATATCTGAACACGATGAATTATAAACGCAACGCTACTTAATATTAGTCTAATCAATCGATAGTTTAACATTAAAGAGTACTTAGGTAAGTTGCCTCCCTGTGACGTCACGGAAGCTCAAGATAGGATTTACAATGTCAATAGATTTATGTTTATTTCAGTGATATTTAAAGATATAAAGTTGAATACTTCTCTCACTTTCTCCCGCTGTTATTTTAAAATAGACATTTATTAAAAAAAACTCGTAACCCGCCTCGGTGGCGTAGTTGGCTAACGCGCTAGTTGTGTAGAGCTCGACTGCTGAGGACGGGAAGATCGAGGTTCGAATCTCGGTCGGATGAACTGGGGGTGGTTTTTCCTAAATGGTTTTCCACTCTCCCTCCACGCAAATGCGGGTTAACTTCCTCTAATTAAGCCTTCCCAATTCCTAAATCCATTAACGTAATTAGTACTTAAAGCGTATAACCCGAATGAGTAGTAAGACGCGGTGCTAAATAATAGTAATAATAAAAAAACTCGTAAAATTGTGAAAGGAAATAATAGATCTGTACATGGTTATAGAAACACTACACCAAAGATAATCTGAAACAATATTCACTGTTACTTAATCTATGGCATTAGAAACTAGAAACACTGTTACAGAAAAATTGAGAAAAGAGAAAGATATTTGTCCCCCGAAGAACATAAGAATCAAATTAATAATTTTTAAGCTTGAATTAAAAAGTTTATATATATATATATATAACCTTATAGCTAAGAAATTGTTGGTTTTATAAATATATAAATCAAATAAAAGATTTTTATCTTTAATAGCACTAGATTAATATTTAGCACCACGTTTTACTACCCGTTCGGGTTATACGCTTTAATTACTAATTACGTTAATGAATTTAGGAATTGGGAAGGTTGAATTAGAGAAAGTGAACCCGCATTTGCGTGGAGGGAGAGTGGAAAACCATTTAGGACCCCCCTCCCCCCAGTTCACCCGACCGAGATTCGAACCTCGATCTCCCCGTCCTCAGCAGTCGAGCTCAACATGACAAGCGCGTTAGCCAACTACTCCACCGAGGCGGGTAATAGTACTAGAGTTTTACAATGATAAGTTATTTCGTATTTCAAATAATTACGGAGAAATTATGAATATTGGAAAATTTCCCTTATGTAAAGTACCCTTAAAATCATTTTCATGGAAAATGAGAACTCCCATCTTGTTTAGAATGATAAACAATGTCCATAAATAAATTTTAATCAAAATCGTTAGGTCGAATTTAAAGAAAATCAATTTTTTTTCTCTCTTTTTGCCCTTCAGTTAACTACCCTTAATTTTAGGGTTATATATTTAATTCCAAAAAGTTCTCGGGGGGAGACCTTATGAAACCCCCCACAAACCAAGTTTTAACCCAATCGGTAGAATATTTTAGGCTTTAGCTCGAGGTACAGACAGACAGACAGACGAATGGAATTGCGCAAACCACTTTTTAAGTTTCAGTGGATCATGAAACTGTCAACATTTATCAAAATCTCGAGTTCTACTTGTTTTGACGATCACAATACTTTCTCTCCGAGGTATCAAGTGAAAGTAAAATCACGTATTCTTAAAAAAAAAAAAAAGTCTAAAGATAGTCCTACATTGTAAAAAAATATCATTATTTTTATCTTAAAGTAGTTATTTTGTAAACATATTGTTTATAAATCATCTACAATCTAAACAATTTGTCTTGAAAACCAAAATGGCGTGTAGGAATCTTCTCGCCGGGAGGTAGATTAAAAAGTCTATGAAAGAATAATATGTTTTTCCAGAATATTAATCAAGAAAAAGGTAGGCCTAGTTTTAAAAAGCAAGTCAAGGAGCAAATATATATATAGTGATTGTGTAAACTCGTCAGAAGAAGAGGGGAAGTCTTATTAATAGATTAATCAGAGGCCTCGCATAGTGAACCACTAATTTTATTCTATCTTTTTTTTAAATTATTTTTTGTATATAATCATGTTAGGTGCGACAAGCTAAGACGTAGCTCACTTCACTTCGAAATCTCTTAAGTAGGCAACATTGTTAAAGGCCTGCGCCGTTGGTCACGTGATTCGATATGTCAGACTTGTGATAGACCAAATTGACAGCGAGGGAGATCGAGGTTCTATAATTAGTTATTTCTGGTGCACTCGTAGGCCTACAGGTGAAGGGAAAAGGGGAGGAGGGTCGAGATTTTATTTATTACTGGATTTATGATGCTCTCTTAACGTTAATGCGCGTATAGGTACTATAACCACCCTCTTCATCCCTACTCCATGGAGAGATTTAATATGTTTAAAAAATATGTTATCAATAAACAACCTTTTTTTTTAGCATTACATGTTACTACCTGTTCATTTTATACGCATGTGTAGGTTACTATATAAGCTTGAATTTAGAGGAAGCATACTCGCATTAGCATGGAGGGAGAGTGGAAAACCATTAAACCACTGTTTAAAAGGTTTTCAGCAACCACTATTAAATAGGTTACCAGTAAACCATTACTAAACATGTTTCAAGTAATGTATTATTACATAGGTTACCAACTACTAATAGATAGGGTATCAGTAAGCCTTTCTTAAGGTACATTTTGGTAGTCTTAAATTTAAAGAGAGCCAAGGTATCCAAGTTTGTCAGTCAATCTCCTTAATAATGGGCTCACGATAAACCTAACGTTCATTTAAGGTGGAAATATAGGGAACGTAAGAAAATGACAATGATTTTGTAATATGTATAGCAAACAATATTTGCTGTCCAAAATAAATAAAATATGTCTTCATTAGAAACAAAGAGTTTAATTTTCTTCCCATGGTGATATCAACAGTTGTTGAATATCTGTCAACGAATGTCCTGGAATGTAATTATAACTTTTCCTTTTCATTTAAAACGTTTCTCATTTAATGTTACTATGCTTATAACATACTAGCCACCTTCCCCGTAAAAAAATATTGTAAGAAATCCTGTAAAACAAAGCTTCAAATCATCCATCATGTCAATATAAAAACAAAACATTTTTACTTTTTTTTTTTTTTGAAAATACAGTCCTACCATCACTGTATAGCCCCCTCCCTCTTTTTATCCTCCCTCCTATTTTCATCTCATTCCTCTTTCCTCACCCCTACCCCCGCCACCTTCACCAACCCCCCTTTCCCTTCAATAACTCTTTTTTTTCCAACGACTATATAATATACTATCGACATTTTTATGAGGAATAAAATAAATTTTAAAATAAAATATACCTATGTTACTCATTGATAATGTAACTTTATATTGGTGAAAGAATTTTCAAAATCAGTCCAGTAGTTTTTGAGTTTATCCATTACAAACAAAAAAAAATCTTTCCTCTTTATAATATTAATATAGATTTGCAAGGACTGTTGATATCACCGTGTGAATAGAATTAAAATTTGTGTTTCTACTGGAGAAATGTTTTATTTATTTTGGCCAAAAACTTTTTATATAAAAACTGCGAAAATACATAGCTAACTTTCGTTTCTTATACTCCCACTTTAATTTAAATAAACTACTGTTTTGTTCAAGTTTACTTTACGTGAAAACACACTACAATGAATGAAACCCACGCATTTAGGAATGTAACGGGTAGTAAGATGCAGTGCTGAAAATAAAAGTTTATCATGAACGTGATACAGCCCCTCAGCCACAAGGACGAGGCTATATGTTCCCTTGTTGCATGCCGGGAAACAGGAGTAGAGGCGCTAGGGACCAGGGTATTAGAAGACGTCCCGACGCAACCCCGACCCTCCAACAGAGAGTATCGGTTACTTCTAGAGCTATTGTTCCCTTCTAGTGCCGGGTGGGGGGTGGTATGGCGTGGGACGGCTGGAGTGGCGCGTGGCGGGAAGAGCTCTCCACTGTTCCCAAAGATACCCACGGAGCACATCTGACTACACAATACTTCGCTGTTAGGATGACTCGAGTACCTCTGTGGTTGGTCAAACTTCCACCCTAGGGACCACGGGGTAAGGAAGGAGTTTCATAATATTATTTACCCGCTTCAGTGGCCGAATGGTTCAAGGCAGCGGTTCCCAAACTATGGTACACGTAATACAAGTGGTACACCCAATTATTACCAGGGGTGACCTGGTGGTCTAGGGGTAAGGTGTCAAGACTTCTGTGCTGGAGTTCTGGGGTTCAATCCTCGGTCACGGCACAGATTTATCTGATTACCAAACCCTTCCTTCACCTCTGACAAGACGTGTATTAATCACAATGCCAGCCCTCCAGAGTAGTTCGGATCCCTGGTTAAACTGTAGGTCCACCATTTCATTTCACAATCACCCCACCATTACACATTAGCGTAAATGCGTATAAACTGAATGGGTAGTAAGACGCGGTGCTAATAATAATAATAATAATAATAATTACCAAGGGTACGCCTTTACAAGTTAAACAAAACAAGCAAATTAAAAATGTTTAGATGAACCATTTCAATAAAATTACACAAGATTCAACACAATTACTAGATAAACTTCATCAATACAGAAACCACTATATATGTTATTATTTATAAAAAAAACAAATTTTATTTCGATAAATAATAATGAATATTTAAAATTAATAGTCATATTTCTACCTAGAAAGGGCTTGCTATTGGTTTATATTTAGGCCTTTCGCCCACGAAGCTATTCAAATAAGACCTCAAAGTGACGAGTAAAACCAAGATTACCAACCAGTAGCTTGAACGTCACCGCTAATATGTTCAATAGCGGTCCGCTCACGATAATACTGTTCGCTAACTGGTCTGCGACGCGTTCGTGATTAGTCACTGGAAACTCGACATGTTAGTCGCCGGGCTACCTCGGTTACGAAATAAATAACCATGAATGAACAGCTATTAAACATTTAATAGACTATTCAAGGTAATTTTCTTTCAACATTCTGTGCAAGGCTTTACAATTTGCAACAGCCTGTGGCAGTCCCTTTGCCATGACGAATAGTCGATTATTATTATTATTATTATTATTATTATTATTATTATTATTATTATTATTATTATTATTATTATTATTAGTCTACAGTTTATATTCATTGTATGGATGGATCCAAAAACTTTTTGGGTTACGTCTCTTCTATCTGTAATAATAGGCATAATAATAATAATAATAATAATAATAAAAATAATAGAGCCAAATACTCCCAGAACTCGAGTCACCATACATTATACAGTGTGGGGCAGAAACAATTAGACGATTAGAACCTTGAAAATTAACACAATAAGTATTGAAAAATAAATATTCACTAGCTAAATAAAATCAAACTATATACTACAATTTTTTAATATAATGTCACTCAGGTGAGCTCCACCGGACGTCAGACAAACCTTAACACGTTGTCCATCATTTTCCTCAGCACAGCTCATTTAATGGTTTCCGACCCACCCTTTATTAATAAATATTAAATATTCTAGAAGCCCAAAGAAGATTCTTGTAGCGACACAGTATGAAACTGATTGAAATTCCATCACTTTTGCGTATTATCTTGTGCGAAACATAAGTAACTACCAGTTATTAACATGGAGACGAAACAATTTTTTTTTTATTGTTTCTGGTTCTGGTTCCTGTTCTCTAAGCCAATGTTTTAAAGGTTCCGTTTCTGGTTCAGGTTATAACCCAATAAAGGTTCCAGTTCTTTTCAGTTCCCGATACTGTATCGGTTTTTAATTTTTTTTTATAGCACATAGTCATTTTATTATTTTGTATTACGTCAAATGTACTAATTTCTATTATGTTTTTTTAATGAATGAGGAGGGTTTTCTTTAACGCACCCATCAATAATATTATTTAAATCACTTACTAACAACCAAAATAATCACCATGGTACTATTCACCAGGAACACATTCACTGAGCTACTTCCTAATTTAAACTTGAGATTTAAAGTTTTAATTTTGCCACCCTCCAGCTCCCTTTTCCCAATAATATAGATACAAGCTGTTCAATCAACCACCAGATTATCAGTTTTCACTTCCAGGAAGTACTAAGTACAATAGGCTTAGTCTGCTTGTCCAATAGAAATGACTTTTTAATTTCTGAATTTCATCTTCTAATAAATGCGGTATTAGCTGCCATCTATCAAAGCTAAATACATCTTCTAAACCTCTAACTTAAACAATAAAGTGAGAAAACAGAGAACAATGTAATAACAGTGGCGGTTCGTAGCTAAAACTAGTGGGAGTGCTGCTCCAGAAAATGTAAAAGGAAAATATTCAGGAACTTGATAAAATCTTAACAAAAAAACAACATATTTTACTTACTTTAACTTAAATTGTTACAGTTCAAGCTTGATCTATTCATTAAAAAATGAAATCCATTCTTCTTGTTTTAATTTGCGCAAAAAGTTCAATAATTTTCTCCTTGATCTCTGGAATGGATGACATTTTTCTCCATTCAAAGTACTGCAAGTGCATTTATTCTTTCTGTTAAATAAAAGAACTGAAAAAAAATTAATCAAATAGAATAGCTGGAAGCAGGATAGTAATCTAATTCTACACTCTTCTACACTTTATCACATTCAAGAATATGGTACACGGTTTTTAAGCACAACACACACTGAGTAAAAAAAACACTTCCTTCCACCATCACTCCAGAGCTGACACTGCGAGAGCTACAGTGTTCTCTACCTGGCAGTCCCACCTTCCTCCCCACCCCCCTCCTATGTGCGCACGTGCACGACAGTCAAACACAACGTCGCTGGCACTGTGAAACGCACAGTTCCATACAAATATTTTTGGATCTTTTTCATAAACTGGGGGATGGCTAATGAAGTACTGACATTAAGCTTAAAGAATATATATTGTTCTACAAAAATAAAGAAAGAATCAAAGAAAAAAGGATTCATGATATTAAATGTTATCGATAATATCAAGTGGAAATAGGGGGTGCTGCAGTTCCGCAGTTCCTATACACGAGCCGCCACTGTGTGACAGTCACGACATTCCTCTGGAATCTAAACTCATTAGTGTGTATTGCCATGGGTTCATTAATTTTTTTCTAACCACATTAGAAAAGAGGTTTCAAATAAAGTAGTAAACTACTGAGAGCTACAGTACTTACTGGAAACTACAGAACTTACTGAGAACTACAGAATTTACTGAGAAATTGTGAAACAGAACATTTTAAAATTAAACTATGCTTAGGAAAGAAAAAAATTTAGTGCGGCATGTCAAATGTATATACAATTCTGTAAAACTAGGACCTCTAAGAAACTTTTAGAGCCTTTATGAACCTAAAATTATCTAACGGTTTCAATTCCAGTTCTTCAAAATAGTACTTTCATGGTTTAGGTTCCTTAAAAATAAATGTTAAATTTGGTTATCAGTTCAGGTTCCTGTTTTGGTCCGACTCCCTGGTTGCTAACCAGTTGGTGACTTCGCTCACTAACCAGTCCAATCACAATTGAGTAGCTCCATGGGCGAGAAAGGTCATACTGTTAATCAACACTTTTAAACAACTGAAAATTAAATCAAATATTATCTTAAAGATCCAGATTTTGATGACATGTCATCATTGCTTTGAGACATCACAGACGATATTCTCTTTATGGTAAGCTGGTTGTCAAAAGATTATTTTATAGATAATTTTTCATTCATTTTAAAATTACAAGTATTGGTATGCGTAATTTTTTTAGTAATTTTAGGCATTTTTGAGTAATTTTTAGGTATTTATGTTGAATAAGTGTATAGTTAAATACAATGGATATGTTTATAAATAAAAAAAAATCACACAAAGTCAGAACGAGAAGATAATGTAGACCAAGAATTTGAATACTCTTTGCGTGCTTAATTGTAAAATATTCATTTCTGGTGAGACCGAAACTATGCTGTAGAGGGTTGTGTTGGGTATTTGTGAATCAATTTTATATCTATCAGGGTGAAAGAGTTTAGTTGTTGTTTTTCCTTACATATGTTACCGTCCAGGCTTGATTCCAGGACAAACTAGATCGGAGGACTACACCAAATTGATACATCCTAAGAGCCTCAGGATGTACTAGTTTAACCTAGTCTAATTTCGTTAATCCTGAAATTTCGACCTAGCTCATAGGATAAATTAGTATGACCTACAATTTTATTAGGCCAAACCAGGTCTAGGCTAGGTTAGGTTAGGTTAGGTTTAGGTTAGGGTTAGGTTAGGTTAGGTTATGTTAGGTTAGCTGATAACATTTGCGCGTAATATGTGAATGATGAAACCTGTCTAAGGTCGATTCATCGTATGGGTTTGGACTGTAACACTATATATCCTATACTATTTTTTATTTCCTCTCGACTCCTCGGTGAGATAAGTATTATGATCGACCAAAAAAAAATTGATATCGAGATTTTGATAAGTGTCGAAGTTTCATACCTTCACTTTCGAAATAGAAAAAGTTGTTTTCGCATTTTTATAAATTTTGGTTTCATTTTATAGGTAATTTTTGTATAGTCTAGATAATCAAAGCCTGTTAATCACCGACGTTTATCGTCTTGCCAAAAATGACACAGTCTCCTGTGACATTCTATAAGCTTACCTACCCCTGACGTAATCCTTGCTATCAAACCCGGTAGGCTCTCTGGTAAGTGAGGTAAGCCCCTTCAGATGACAAGTAGAGCTCTAATCAGTGATCTCAACGCCTGTCTAATCTCCACCCCCAACCCACCCTTTCCACCTAAAACCCTTTGCGCCTTATCACTTCATCCCCTTAACGAAAGGAAGGGTTGGTTGTGTTGGTTTAATCAAGCCGGAATCAACAACAGAAAGCACGCTGACTCGGGTGACGCTAATTTAATTGTCGCCCAATTATTGTCTGGTCTCATAGACTTCAAACTAGTGAAGGGTAGGGGCAGGGGGGGGGGAAGACTGGGTTGTATAACATAATTAATTAAATAAATTATTCACGAAAGATTCTAGTTGAGTTTAAACCCTTAAAGAGGTCATACATCTAATTAAAATGTATATTCTTATTATTTGTAAAGTGCTTAGTTCAGGACTCAATGGTCGTGGGTACAAACCCAGCTGAGGTCATTGGAATTTTTTTTAGCCATGCATTCCTTAGCACAACTTCTTTTGAAGGGGAAGGAAAGCCGTCAGTTCCATGTCGATTGTTGCGTGTAAAATACCCTTGAAACCACGTGAAAGTACCTTTCCCGGCAACAATGGTAGATCCTTTTGCGCAGGCGCATAGAAATCCAATGTAGAAGGCAACGGGGAAACCCCTATACTTCATTAATTTCCTTAATGCAAGAGATTTATACCAGATTGTGCCGGCAGCACTAACCTGCCAAAGGGTTGATTACATATCCAACACTAGATGGACAAAAACCCCATCAAAACAACATTCAGGTTGTTGACTTAAGGACAAGAGACTTAATAACAGTATGTAAAATGTTAAACTTTGGGTCAAAATCACACTCATTTGTGGTCACACGGTCTAAACGTCATCAAGTATATTTCGGATGATTTACCGGTGATAGGTTTATTAGGGTTCAAATCTCTGCTAGGTGTACTAAAGGTGTTTTTCTTTTAATGTGTAACTACTCTCCCTTCGTGCAAATGCAGGTATATTTCACCTGAAATTCTACCTTCTTCACACCTACTATACAAGAATATTTTAATATATGTTCATAACCCGAACGGGTAGCAAGACACTCTGAAAAAAGTATAAGAAAGAGTACTAACATTCAGTAACAAAGTATAAGAAAGAGTACTAACATTCAGTAACAAAGTATAAGAAAGAGTACTAAACATTCAGTAACAAAGTATGACTACTGGCATTGACTGACTTTAATTGAGTCTGGTGTATACATAACAGTGTTTTAGAACACCTTAAATTGTTTTTCGTCAAGTAAAGTACGATACCAAGTTTTACACCCTTGGAGAACAACCGATAAAATTATTGTTCTGTTTAGTCTGAGTTTCACATCACTTGAAAGCAGGCGACCGAACATGAGAAATATAGAGGAGTGTAGGCATTTTCCCCTTAAAGTACGTGGCACCCTTAACACGACAAAAGGCGCCTGCTGTCTCTACGTAGCGCCGGGTATTCTGGTATTTCTCACCATCTCTCACAGGCTGATACAGAGACTTATCTCACATCAAACAACGCCGCCGACACCCACCACTACCACCTCTGGAGTTCGTCACAACACACTTCTTGAACAGACACCCACAAGGGGTGGAGAATAACACAGCCACTTTCGCACTGGACTTGGGGGTAAGTTAGAAGCCTCTTATCTCTGTCGGATCTGCTTCAATTGTAAGCAGATATATTACCTCAGAGTCCTACTCCTACCCTTTTTTTATTTTTTTTATAACCCCCTTTTCTTTATTTCTCGCAGTTTACAGGGTGAAAGCAGTCTTGTAAAGAACTCGAAGATTGACATGCCTCATCGCTTCTAATATATATTTAAAAAGGGAAATATATTTTGTTATAAACGATTGAGGATAAGTTTTGTAAAGAAGAGAGTCCATACTTTGGATCCCCCCCACGGATACCACGGATAGGTAGGTAATACAACTTGTACCAGACGTTACATCGTAGTTGTGATAACTGATAATCTAGAGTCTTCATTAGAAAATAATGTAATTAATACCAATAAAACGGTTTTAACCATATTTAAAAAATATATAAAACGTTTTAAAATGAATAAATCATTAAACTGATCCTAATTTCATTCCGTAAATTTTGCCAAAAACGGCATTTCGATGCGCATTTCGGTTTTCTCAGTTAATCGGCCGATATGACATTAAGGTGGGAGGGAAGGGAACGCGAAAAAAGGCCATTGTTTTTAGCAGTTTTTATGTCAAAACATTTTTTTTTTGCCAAAATCAATAAAATATTGCTCCAGTATAAACATAGAGCTTATTTTTCTTCACATGTTGATATAAACATTTCCTGGATATCTGTCATGTGTATGGTGGTATTATCTAGCAAACTTTTTAATTTGAAGGAAAAAAAATTCTCATTAAATTCCAGGACACCCTTGAAAGATATTCAAGAAATTTTGAGGTCACCATGTGAATTAAATTAAATTCTTTGTTTGTACTGGAGCAATATTTTATTTATTTTGACAAAAAAAAAGTATTATCATAAAAACTACAAAAACGCTGGACATTTCTCGTGTCCCTTTCCATCCCACCTTAAGCTTGAATAATAAATAGTCAGGTAGAGTTATACATTTCTCTATGGTTATACACTGAAGAAGAAAGGCCTAATGCTTTGTATGAGATAAACGCTAAGCTTGGTCTTGGGAAGGTGATGCAATGCCATGTCAGCTAGAGCCAGATTAAACAAGGAATACCTGGAAAAGTCAAGGAATTTTTTGAAGACAGGAAAAGCAGGTAAATGCTAGGGAATTTAATTAAAAATAAGGAATAGTCAGGGATTTTAAAACTTTTTTAAAATCCCAAATTAGTTTCGCACCTAAATACTAATGAAAAAAAGAATGCTACTTATATACCAAACATATGTTAATTTTAAGAATAAATGATAAATATGTTTAAGTTCAGAAGCCGCCAGAATTTGTTTTAATGTTATTTTTGTAATAAACGCAAAAAAAAATTATAATTCACCATTAAAACTGGAAAAGAGTAAACCTACCTAGCCAAGAAAATTTTAAATACGTTGTCTGGAAAACCTGAGAAATTTGGGAAATTTTGTTATAGAAGTTTTGTAGCCACCCTTAATCGAATCAACTAAAATACAGCTAGCTTACTGTTGGAATAACTATTCAGGGTGTTCAGAAATTCATAACCCAAGCTGCACATATAGCTTATTTGAACCAAAAGTAATAAAAAAACATCCCTATACATTTACATCCGGAAAGCTATTTCAATACTATTACATTGTGTCCAAAGTTTTGGCGTTCATCGCCGGGATAGCAAAGCTGTTCAAGCATGCGTGTACAACAGGTTGCATAGGAGCTAAGCGCGTGGCACTACACATCTCGACATCTTGGAGCACGGCAGTAGACCATACCACTATTATACCTAATACTATGCAACACCCCAGTCTATCTAGACATGAGAATACATTCTGAGGGTCATATTTAAGGCTCCTACATCACAGAAAGTGCTTGCCATTATTAAATATTCAGTGCCACGCTCCTAGCTCCTATGCAACCTGTTGTACACGCATGTTTGCACAGCTTTGCTCTCCCGGCAATATACTCCGAAACTTTTGATAAAATTTAATGGTATTAGCATAGTTTTCCGGATGTGATTGTAGAGGGATTTTTTTATTACTTTTGGTTCGAGAAAGCTATGTGTGCAGTTTGGAATATGAGCTTTAGATTTTTACGAGTATATAATCATCTTATGTTCGTATCTATATAATCTAGATATTTTACTTTATTTAGCCATTTTTTTTTTCTGTTTGTGTTGAATAACTACTTTTCTTGACTGTATCCATTGAAACATGAAACATTTCGTGTCCCTCATCATCTATCCAGTTCTATAGCTGCTTGAGGATATCATCTTTCTAGAGATATTTTTTGAAAAACGGCGTCAACACATCGTATTCCTTACTAAAGATTTTGTTAGGTATATAGTGATACATATTACACACGCATCGGTGATCATGACAACTAAATGTCAGTCTCATTTACTCTGATTTTTTCTGAGATGATAATGTTGGGGCTTGAATCTGAAGTGGGTGTTCTTTAACGGGTTTAGCACATTCTCTTCATGAAAATGTGGGTGAATTTCCTCTAAATTAGTGTTTCTCAAAGTTGTGGTGATGGTTGATCACAAAATTGAAGTTATACATACTGAGGGACCATCAGGGGCTGGGATTAGTTGTTGAGGGTGTGGGTTGATCATTAAGCAGGAAACAAATATTTTTAGTCAATTTCATTTTAGGACTAAAAAATACAAGACACACGTGAATTTATCGAAATGGACACCTTTGTTTTACAGACGGTGTTTTTTATCTTTGATGTTACAGTATCGATATGATCACCTTTGTTTTACAGACGGTGTTTTTTATCTTTGATGTTACAGTATCGATATGGATATCTTTGTTTAACAGACGGTGTTTTTTATCATTGATGTTACAGTATCGATATGGACACCTTTGTTTTACAGACGGTGTTTTTTATCATTGATGTCACAATATCGATATGGACACCTATGTTTTCCATTCAATGACCATTCCAACAATGAAGTGTTGATATGTATGCAATTTTCTTTTCCCCGAAAGAAGTTCCCATTTAAAAGGTTTGGTTTCGTGTTTGGGTGAGGTCATGCGTGTAAATAATACACAATAAAAGGAGGGTTTATTTCTCAGTGAATATATCGGCGCTTTCGATTGGCTTACGAGAGTCTCGCTATGTGTCCTGGATAT
>CABFVZ010001258.1:63144-102703 GCA_902151445.1 Timema monikensis
TTATTATTAGCACCGCGTCTTACTACCCGTTCGGGTTATACGCACTTACGCTAATGTGTAATGGTAGGGTGATTGTGAGATGAAATGAAGGACCTACAGTTTAACGTGGGATCCGAACCACGGTGGAGGCCTGGCCTTCCCCACATTCACAAGATGTCTTGTCAGAGGTGTAGGAAAGGGTTTGGTAATCAGATAAATATGTGCCGGGACCGAGGATTGAACCCCAGCCGCTCAAGGTATTAAATGGCAAACAAAATGGGAAGAGACTATTGGGAAGATCTGGACGCAGATGGGAGGATTATATCAGAATGGACCTGAAAGAGATGTGGTGTAATGAGGTGGACTGGATGGAAATAGCTTAAGATAATTTTACTAAGTTTCTCATACTAATACAGCTTGCGAGGAGAAAAAGATAATTCTCAACTAAACTCCATTTTTTTTTACTAAAAATATTCTTATTTATCACGAAAAACAGTTTCAAGTTATACCTATCTATTTTGAGCGCGATATTATATACCATTTTCGAAATAAGTTAAGACAAGGTAACAATAAATACATAATAGTAATAATGTTTTAAGATAAAAATTATTGATTTCTTGTATGTGACCTCGTTTTATTAAAAATAAAACTGGTACTAAACAGTTTCACATAACTTATCATGTAATTTATTACAATTCGGAACATAATCCTCAAAACTCTGTTATTATTAGAAAATTGCCCTTAATTTGTGATATAAAATTTTAAAAAAACATCCCTGAGATAGGTTTTTAAACATCTAAACGTTAATCTTGAACTAAATTCATCAAATAATTTCGTCTTTGGTTCTAGGGACAAACAGAATAAGTAAACCTCGCTTTTTTTTTATCGAGGCCAAAAAGTTTCTTGATTACAATACTTTCTTTTAATATATGAGACGATAAAACACAAAAACAAAATGGCACGTTGGTTTCCACCTCACAAAAAAGTGAAAAAATAACGTAATGACGTCATAGTCGTCCTTGAAGACTTGCGCCACGAAACGACAACGAACTCATAAATTTTGCCTTTGACATAGGCTACCATGAGTTTGGTAGTAAAACTGTTTTAGAAGGCCTTATTCCGTACTAAAATCCTACAGTATGGTAGTATTTCGGTAGGAGAGAAGACTTTCCAGACGACCTTTCTTCCACCATTTCTGAAAGTCTTTTATCCTACCAAAATACTACTAAATAGTAGAATTATTGTACGGAATAAGACCTTGCAGATCAGGCTTCTTAACAAAATCAAGGTGTAGCCTATTGAAAAAAAATGTGTTTGTATATTATAGCACCGCGTCTTACTACCCATTCCTATGTAATAATAACATTACCCGCCTCGGTGGCGTAGTTGTGGCTAACGCGCTTGTCGTGTTGAGCTCAGCTGCTGAGGACAGGGAGATCAAGATTCGAATCTCGGTCGGGTGAACTGGGGGTGGTTTTTCCTAAATGGTTTTCCACTCTCCCTCCACGTAAATGCGGGTTCACTTCCTCTAATTCAACCTTCCCAATTCCTAATCCATTAGCGTATAACCCGAAAGGGTAGTAAGACGCGTTGCTAAATATTATTATTAGTAGTAGTAGTACTAGTAGTAGTAGTAGTAGTAGTAGTAGTAGTAGTAGTAGTAGTAGTAGTAGTAGTAGTAGTAGTAGTAATTACATTGATGTGTTAGAAATCAGCAAGGTTTAATTTAAAGGAAAGAAATGTACACGCATTTGCGCGAAGGAAAAATGAAAAACCGTTTAAAGAAAAAACACCCTCAGTACACCTAACCGAGACAGATCCCATATCTCCCCGTCTTTCGACAGTCTAATCTATTGCAAGTGTTAGCGCCTTAAACCATGCAGTCACCGAAGCGAGTAGAAAGGTACTTTATTGACGACGTCCCACGGCCACACCCATGATTGACGACTGTGCGTGTGAGACCACAAGATCTTGGGTGAGGGGAAGGGGGCATTACTCGGGTGGTTGTTTTTAACCTCAAGTCTTGTGCCTCCTAACATAACACTCTATGAGGGGATCAAGGGGGGACCCATAAACGGTCGCTTCATCCACCGGTGAGCCCGTATCGTCGGTCGATTGCTGTAACACGTCATTCTGTTTGTGGATAGGTTTGCCACATGCCAAATTTATGTTTACAAATGTTTTTAGTGTATACAGTAGCCCCGTGGCTTCTTTGGTGCTGACTGACAGCTGACGGCTTTGGAAAGTTACCAGACCAAATTATGTATCCCTACGCGGAAACATATGAGCTGCAAAAATATGTGTTTAGCAGCTGTCACTTCTGACATTCAACATTTAGGTAGGGTTATATACCTATATGTTGAGTGTGAGAAGTCAGCTGTGAGCTGTCAGTCAGCACCAAAGAAGCCATGGAGCTACTGTATATACCTAAATGTTGACTGTCAGCTGTCAGTCAGCACCAAAGAAGCCACGGGGCTACTGTATATACCTAAATGTTGACTGTCAGCTGTCAGTCAGCTCCAAAGAAGCCATGGAGCTACTGTATATACCTAAATGTTGACTGTCAGCTGTCAGTCAGCTCCAAAGAAGCCACGGGACTACTGTAAGTTAGTAAAAAAGCAACGGACATTTGTTTTAAGAGTAGGCCTATCAACAAAATTAAAACATTGTTGATAATATATAGGCCTAATTTTCTCACGGTCTATAGGAATATAAAATGAGGCCCTTACCTAACTTCAAGTTAGACCGTCCTGGATTAGTCTAACGATTATCGGGAGATTGGTGTTCGATCCCGGTTGGCTTAACTTATACTTATTTTTTCCTTTAAATTGTTTCCGACCCTCCCTCCACGTTTATTCTAGAACTATAACTTCCACATAATTATCCCAACCGCGTGAATAATATATCGATCACGTGGGCGGGCGTGAAAACCTATTTATAAGTTATTCTACATTGTCATGAAAGGCTTGAGTTTAAATATACGTCACAAAATAGTATGTCTGTGACTAGTAGATCTCTCTCACTACTTATATTATAGGTGTATAGACTATAATCTAAATACTTGGCAAAACCAAATTCACTACATATTAAAATAAAAATCTTACTTGTGTTTCTCCAATTGAGATTAATTTCAATAGGTTTCTATTCTTATAATAGACGAGGCGAATACAAAAAGTTTTAGCTCGATTTATTTCAAATATAGTTACATTTAAAAAGTTAATGTTTAATTATCACTATGCCTATGGCAGGGCATAATATTGAACTGTTATTGAACTGTTAAGGGGCGGTGACCTGGTGGTTTAGGGGTAAGGTGTCAGACTTCTATGCTGGCGGCTGGGGTTCAATCCTCGGTCCCGGCAAAGATTTATCAGATTGCCAAACCCTTCCTTCACCTCTGACAAGACATCTTGTGAATGTGGGGAATGCCAGGCCTCCACCGTGGTTCGGATTACCACGTTAAACTGTAGGTCCTCCATTTCATCTCATAATCGCCCTACCATTACACATTAGCGTAAGTATGTATAACCCGAATGGGTAGTAAGACGCGGTGCTAATAATAATAATAACTGTTAAGGAAAAAATTTATTATTATTCAAGGTCTAGTTGGACTGTCACTGGATTGGACAAAGGCCTCAAAGTGGGGTTAATTATACATATATATATATATATATACTATAGAAAAGCTCCCTTCTATAAAATTATGAATAAGTGATAATTATATTAGTGGCTTATATTAATATTTAGGCCTACTCATCTAAATCTGTTCACACGAATTCTTTTGACAATATTACGGTATCCATAGGCCACATATAATGGACGCATCTGACTGATACATTACTTCCATGTGCTCTGTGTCATTCTATCTAAACGTTCATGTTATACAGGGTGGGGCGAAAACAATTAGATGATCTATTCGGAGGAAAGTGATGGACAACGTGGTGAGGTTTGTCTGACGTTCGGTGGAACTCATCTGAGTCACATTATCTTCAAAAAGTGAACAAGTGTATTATGTTGTTAGCTTTTATTTAGTTAATGAATATTTACTTTTCAATTAAAGTGTCAATTTTAAAGTTACAAATCGTCTAATTGTTCTGGTCTCACCCTGTATATCACATGATGTATGTTTAATCAAGAACGTTGCATCATTCTGTGTGAAAGTTGCTTAAGGTGAAACTTAAGAACCAAACATTTTGCCACCTAATGGAGTTTTTTTATAGCACCAATCTCCCGATAATCGTTTGTCTACTCCAGGACGGTCTAACTTGAAGTAAGATGAGAGCCTCATTTTATATTCCTATAGTCAGTGAGAAAATTAGGCCTATACATTATCAACAATGTTTTAATTTAGTTGATACCCTTAAAACAAATATTCTGTTTTTTTTTACTAACTTAGACACTTAAAACATTTGTAAACATAAATATGCACATATAGGCTACCTACAGTAGCCCCGTGGCTTCCTTGGTGCTGACCGACAGCTCAAAGCGGACTTCTGACAATCAACATTTAGGTATATACCTAAATTTTGACTCTCAGAAGTGACAGCTGCTAAACACATGTTTTTTCAGATCATATGGTTTGGCGTAGGGATACATAATTTGGTCTGGTAACTTTTCAAAACCGTCAGCTGTCAGTCAGCACCAGAGAAGCCATGGGGCTACTGTATGTAGAGCAAGACCAAGGAGTAATTGGTCAAATGGGGACTTTAAAAGGGCTAACATATAACAAGAAGACCTTCAGTTTGTTCAAGATCTGCTTAACCTGGCAACACAAGACACGAAACTGTATCACCTACTAGAAAGAAAATATCCCTACACAGCTATATATTCACCATTCTAATGTCCGACCCTATAGTCTAGTGATCAGTGCACCTGGCTATGAGACTAGGGCTCCTGGACTCGATTCCCTGCTGGTACCTTGGGTATTTTTCCTGAAAGGGTATTAATTACTCCAAAGGTCACCAGGGTTTGGTTAGTTAAGTTTAAATTAGGTTATTAATTGTTTCCACTGGTTCCGAACCCTCATACTCACTATCACCATCACCTCATCTCACAGGGACATGGAAAGAGCCTCCACGGAAAGGATGTATGATTAGTACATTTGGGAGTCCCCTGGACAATGGTACGTTAGTACTGGCTAATATTTAAACAAACTGTTGTATGAATGATGTAGTCCAGACGTTCATTATTATTATCATTATTATTATTATTATTATTATTATTATTATCATTATTATTATTATTATTATTAGCACCGCGTCTTACTACCCGTTCGGGTTATACGCACTTACGCTAATGTGTAATGGTAGGGTGATTGTGAAATGAAATGGAGGACTTACAGTTTAACGTGGAATCCGAACCACGGTGGAGACCTGGCATTCCCCACATTCACAAGATGTCTTGTCAGAGGTGAAGGAAGGGTTTGGTAATCAGATAAATCTTTGCCTACTGTTCTTCCTTCTGTGTTAATGGCTTAGCCATTTTTTTTTTTTACCTTTACACACCTTTCCTTTGTGTGGAGGTTAGTTTGGTTCTTTTTAGCATTGTTTCTAGATATAACCGTTCGGGTTATACGATTATGTTGTGAATGTGTGGAATGCCAGGCCTCCACCGTGGTTCGGATTCCATTTCATTTCATCTCACAATCACCCTACCATTACATATTAGCGTTAAGTGCGTATAACCCGAACGGTTAGTAAGACGCGGTGCTAATAATAATAATAATAATAATAATAATAATAATAATATTATACTATTATGTACTAACTAGCAATCCTGAACGGCGCTGGCCGTGACCCGCTGTGGTATAGAAATTATATAACCCCTTCCCCCTTCCTCTCGGCCATTGTTCCTGATTTCATTTTGAAACTTTATATCTGAAACGTAATTCTAAGCCAGATGAAAAATGTTTTTTCTTCAAAAATTTGTTAAAAATATCCTAATTAAAAAGCTAACTAAACATATAAAAATCCTGTTTCGAGTTGCATTCGGACCCCCCAACCGTCCACCTCTGTTAAAAGTTTCAGATCTCTGCGTGCTGTTTATTTGGTTGGGCATCACACAATCAAACAAAAGGATGTGTACCCACATTTTCGTTGAGGAAGAGTGGAAAAAAAAAACACCCTCAGTACACCCGACTGAGATTCGAACCTCGATCTCCCCGTTATCAGCAGTCTAGTCTACTGTGATAGTAGCGGGTTAGACCATGCAGCCACCGAAGTGGGTTAAAGGCTATTTATATTGTATTTAATTGTAAGCGAAAATCAATATTTTCTTTTAAAAAATATAGGCCTAAATTATTATTATTATTATTATTATTATTATTATTTAGCACCACGTCTTACTACCCGTTCGGGTTATACGCTTAAAAACTAATTACGCCAATGGATTAGGAATGGGGAAGGTTGAATTAAAGGAAGTGAACCCGCATTTGCGTGGAGGGAGAGTGGAAAACCATTTAGGAAACCTCCCACAGTTCACCCGACCGAGATTCGAACCACGATCTCCCCGTCCTCAGCAGTTGGGCTCAACACGACAAGCGTGTTAGCTAACTACGCCACTGAGGAGGGTTAGGCCTAAATGCTAACTGTGATTATCTATTCATGATTATCAACTAAACTAACAAAAATAAAGAATGTTCAATTATAGGCCTACTTCTGATTAGTCATTTTTTTGGTCCGGCTTAACGTTAAAAGGAAATGAATGGTCAGCATAGAGGTTATTAAAGGAATTATTCATGTTATTCTGTTCTATCAAAAGCTACCACAAATAGTATCCAGCCTATATCACGAGAGTTCAACCAAATTTATTCACCCTTATAAAAAATTATAGCTTATGCTCACAATAACATTTTAAAAGTAGGTTACAATTCATGCAATATATGGTTTATGTATGTGGTTATTGTATATTATTATTATTAGCACCGCGTCTTACTACCCGTTCGGGTTATACGCACTTACGCTAATGTGTAATGGTAGGGTGATTGTGAGATGAAATGAAGGACCTACAGTTTAACGTGGAATCCGAACCACGGTGGAGGCCTGGCATTCCCCACATTCATATTGTATATTAACTTGTCACATATCCTGTATCTATGACTGTGTGATAAAAAAAAACGATAGACCACAAGTCTAATAGAGCTTAGTTAGATTCTTGTCATCGCTGATAAAGATATTTAATATGTCTATCCTACAAGCTACGACTTGTATTGCTATCCAATTAAGTTTAGACGTCATGAATAGTTAAATAGCGCACGTTTTTAGGTTAAATCAGTTTGTTTAGTGTATTTATATTATTCAATTTGTAGGAAGTACACGTAAAAAAAACTATCACAGTTAAAAACGTATTTTAAAATTGTTGGTGTGTTGGTGAAGTTCTTTGATTTTATCATTTTTATAAAACTACTTTAGGTTTTTTTTTGTGGTCTATTGAAATTTTACTTATAAAATATTGAAATTTAAATATATTAATTAGGCCTATAATTGTATAGAGGCTATAAATAGTATAGCAATAACATATTAGAGAAGGCCTCCTAAAAGGCGTAGGCCCTATGTATTTTATTACAAAAGTTTGTAAATCAATAGAGGAATAAATAAATAAACATCTCGAAAATAAATATAATCAAAGTCACGTGAAATAAAGTTACTTTAATTAAATTACCTACATAATTTGAGAGATATAGCCTATAGAATGAATCGTAGGCCTATATTTTCCCTTCTCTTAATCCTACAATCTAACATTTTAGACCTACCTATCTACATGGCTTATCAGCGAACGTTTAAATAAAAGTAGAATTCTAGTGGTGCAATAAAAATCAAGAACTACTCAGGCTTGCAAACATTTACAATAAAAGACTAAATTACGTTTTTAAAGCACTAGTCCGTGAGTCGCTCGTGTTTGAAACTAGACAAAAAAAAAAATAAACTGTTAAAGTTGGATATGTACGATAAGAGAGCGTCATTTTGTCCTAACACGAGTCCGCTGGTGTTTTTAAACATTGCTCTGGTCTTATGGAGTCCCCAGCGCTTACAAGAACACAACACATAGTACTGTGAACATCAACAATGAACTACTTTTCTTCCCTTCTTATTGGTCACAGCAGCTTTACCCCCTCACTCTATCAGAAGAAAAAAAAAATCTATTATAAATTTAAATAAAAAAAACACGAAGAGTTTAAAACGAAAATACTACACTCTTTTCTCTTCCTTCTGTTGGATCAATGATTCTACTTACCTATACTGAAGCAGCCATTTTCTTTCCACCTTCAGCTGGTCTTTCGGTGTTGATCACGGAACACTCTGCAAGGGGGGAAAGGGAGGGAGAGAAAAAAAATCTTTTCGAAAGAGCCAATGACGGGTGGTGGTAGGCGGGTCTTAGAGGCGGTGCTTCTGCGCAAGCGCTGTAAGAGGGGCAGGGAGGAGGGAGCCGGAGCGACCGAGCAAAGTGTCAACTGGGAATGCAAGCACAGTAGTGAGTCGACAGCTGTCGAGTCGTGTCGGTTATAGCGAGTAGCTCTTGATTTTTTTTTTCTCCACCCAATCAAAAGTGGGTGGGGGGGGTTTTGTTTTTATCTATCTTGTTGATCAAAAGAGGTTCGTTTTGCTGAGGAATTTTTTTTTTTATCTTTTGGGTGGGGAAGCCATTTGTGGGCTTCAAACAGTTCGTAGTTTTTCATCATATATATTTATTTTTGTCCCGGGAGTGTTGTGGATTGGAAGGCGGCGTGGTGGAGCGTGTCGGCGTGGGGGCGGCGGCGGGCGGGTGCGGCGCTTGGTGCTGGGGGCGAGCCAACAACATCCTGGCGGCGGGCGGCGAGCACCTGCCTCTCCGCGGGGGCGGGGGGGTGGTGCCGTCCCTTGTGGTGAACCTGCAAGGCCCCCAGCGCCCCATAAAACTGTCGCCGATCAAATCGGAGGACATGAACGATCAGCCCCCGAGTGAGTACAAATAACGCCACTGCCGCGTTTGACCGAACAGCGGAACACCTTGTTTATGTGAAGTTCCTGTTGGTTGCTTTGATTACATCAGCTCTTATAAATAATTAGTTTTTTGTTGATTCCCCATCTGAAGCGTTTGTAACCTCCAAAATCGGGGTAGTATTTAAAAGTCCGAGATAAACGTGTAAACTTTTTTCCACTCATAAGAATATGTAACCACATCCATAAAAGGAGACACGAGAAAAGGTGATTGTTTTTCAAACCAAAACTTAATAACTCTCCAGTAGAAATATGAGGGGGTCGTGACAAAAACATGATAACCCTCATTTGACGACAAAATAGGTCAACCGTGATTTCTGGTTGCATACCAATTGAACATCAAGTTGTTTTATTATAGTCAGTCAAGACCTTGAGGATAACTAATATCCATGAATATTTTACTTATTTTTTATACCTAGGTTTCATGATTTTATTGACGTTTAAATAGTGAAAATATCCCATCTAAATCAATGAAGGCTATCATGTTTTCGCCCTCACCCCCTCATATAGGGTTTAATTCTTTATACAAGGTGATATCAACAGTTGTTGAGTATTCACTAACCTGTCAAAGATGTCCTGGAATTTAGTAAGAACATTTTGTTCTACGTTTAAAAAGTTTCTCATCTAATGCCGCTATGATCATGTCAGATATTCAACAAATGTTGATATCAATATGTGAAGAGAATTAAACCCTATGTTTCTACTGAAGTAATATTTGATTTATTTTAGTCAAAGAAATGTTTTGTTATTACAAACTACAAAAACACTTTCCTTTTCTCGTGTTTTCTAAATTCTCACCTTAACAACTATAATCAAGGGCACCGTATTTTGAAAAGATAAGGATATACCTACACACTACTAAATTTAAATGTTAATGTGGGCTATGAAGTTTAAAAACCACAAAAACAACTCTCAATCTAAGAATGTTATGTTATGACAATATTAAAAATAACTTTATTTGTTTGAGGAAGGCTAGATATATATTTCCAACGATTACATCATATTAAATGACACCTGAAGACCACATGACTTGACGTATGAATATAGGTTATATGAAAGTAATTTTAGTAAATTTTGTAACTGTCAAAATTAATAGTGTTCTTGCTAAGCGTTGCCCCTTATAACCCTCACTTGTCGAACTATCGTATGGTAGCGTATAGGCCTAGCTTTTTTTTTCACTGCCACTTGGGACCTCCTGATTATATCACAGAATCTGAAAACCTTTAGTTCTGCCTTTAAATACAGTAATGCTATACACATTGAATTTTCAACTTGCCTCCAAACTATACTATACATTTCGCAGAGGATGGTACCGCGAATTAATGTCGATATTTTTCACAGTTTTATAACAATTATTGTTTGTTATCACAAAGTATATTAAATATCGCTCAAGTAGAAAATAGATTTTAATTTCCTACACATAGTAAGAACAAAGATTCCTGAATATTGACACTTAATAATGAGTATATTGGCACTAGATGAGAAACGTTTTAAATGAAGATAAAAAGTTATAAAATTCAGGGACACACTTTATAAATATTCCAGAACCGTTGATATGCGCAGAAAATTAGACTCTATGTTCTACTGAAGCGATATTTTATATATTGCGTCCAAATATTTGTTTTATTTAAAAAAGTGTAAATAAATATGATCTAATTTCCTCCCCGCTACAAGACCTATAATTGATACCAGTAAATCATAACCATAGGTATAATTAGGCCTATGTTATCATCGAAAGGGGAAATATTATTATTATTATTATTATATGAATGAGGCCTTTTTTTTTATTTAAGATATAAGCATGTGGTAATAGTGTGACGGATTCTTGTACGCTTCCTTATTTCTTTCAACTTCCCGAGTGCTAATCTAACAGCAGACTTTGAACGGAGACGATACATAAAACTGTGCTTAGCCCCACTGTAAGTTAGGATGGAAGCTAAAATATACGGGAATAGTACGCAAAGAGGTGCGGGAATCTTTTAAGAAATAATTAACTAAATTTACAATGATAACAAAATTAATATTGTAAAATAATTTTAGATAGTTTAAAGTATTAAACACTCGATTTTTAGTGCAAGATCATTTAGGATACAAGAATTTCGTGAAAAATATGTTGTTAACACCTGGAAGGTTAGGCTTTGTTCAGTTTGGATAGTTTATATAAAAATGTTTTAGCTATTTTGTATTAAAGTACTTTTAGTGCCATGTTGTGACATACTTTTAAATATTTACGTTCTTTTGTGATTAAGGTGAGAGCGGGAGAAAAGGTAAACTTTTATTTTTTGTAGTTTTTATCTAAATTTTTATTTTGTTAAAATAAATTAACTCCAGTTAAAATATTTTAATTTTTTTAACACAGTGATATCAACAGTTGATGAATATTTGTCAAGCGTGTCCTGGAATTTAATGACAACTTTTTATCTTCATTTAAAAAGTTTCTCATCTAATACCGCTATGTTCATGACAGATATTCAACAACTGTTGATATCACCATATGGAGAAAATTAAAATCTATTCATCTACTGGAGCAATATTTGATTTATTTTGACCAAAAAGGTTTTGATATAAAAACTGCGAAATCACCAACATTTTCTCACGTTTTCTACGCTACAACTTTAAGATGAGATTTTTGAATTTTTTTAAAATTAAGTAGAATTATTTTACAATATTATTTCGGTTATCACTGGCTATTTGTTTTTATTTGTATATTTATGGGTGATAAATAATATTAAATTATCTTTAATATGAAATAAAAATAAATTAAAGAATCTCACCCCTTTTGCGTAATATTCCAAAAATAAACTAACCACTCACTTTAATACAAATACGAACTTAATCTGAAGTTACCTTTTTTTTCCTTGCTCCGTAGCTTGAACATAGATCTAGTAATTCGAAACCTGAACATATATCCAGTGATTCGAAACCTGAACATATATCCAGTGATTAGAAACCTGAACATTTATATCCAGTGATTCGAAACCTGAACATATATCCAGTGATTCGAAACCTGAACATATATCCTGTGATTAGAAACCTGAACATATATCCAGTGATTCGAAACCTGAACATATATCCAGTGATTCGAAACCTGAACATATATCCAGTGATTCGAAACCTGAACATATATCTAGTGATTCGAAACCTGAACATATATCTAGTGATTCGAAACCTGAACATATATCCAGTGATTCGAAACCTGAAGATATATATCCAGTGATTCGAAACCTGAACATATTATATCCAGTGATTCGAAACTTGAACATATATCTAGTGATTCGAAACCTGAACATATTATATCCAGTGATTCGAAACCTGAACATATTATATCCAGTGATTCGAAACTTGAACATATATCTAGTGATTCGAAACCTGAACATATATCCAGTGATTCGAAACCTGAACATACATCCAGTAATTCGAAAGGGCTTCGGTGGTCGAATGATCTAATAAATCGATCTTCAACTCTTTTTTTTAACTCACGGCACACTGAACGAGGCAGTAAAAAGTTTAAGGCACACCATCAGTTTTTTAATGAGAGTTTTCATCATTAAAATTACAAGTACTAAACTTGTTTTTTTTTTTTTAAAATAAGGCTACAATTTTAATAATTATAATATTAAAAA
Source organism: Timema monikensis (assembly GCA_902151445.1). NCBI lineage: Eukaryota > Metazoa > Arthropoda > Insecta > Phasmatodea > Timematidae > Timema > Timema monikensis. The sequence goes on from CABFVZ010001258.1 coordinate 75,719, forward strand.
AATGTTTTTTTTTTGGTGAATATGGATCTTTTTTTGTCTTCCCTAAAACTCTCACAGCACACCTGCTTGACCCTTTGCGGCACACCGGTCTAAAAACGTTGGTCTAAGGCGTCACTCTCGCAGTAGACTGGACTGTCAATGACGGGGAGATCGGAGTGGGTTTGAGTCCTGGCCGGGAGCAATGAGGGTTGTTTTCCATTCTCTTACAGCCCTTAGGTGTGTGAAAACAGTGTGGCTGCACCGGCCCCCCCTAATTTTTGGAGCCCCATGTTTGATCATGTGACAAGAGGTGCACTCGTAAAGGCTCCTTGTTTAGGCGATCTATAAATAGACTATTGCCAATGTTACCAACCAAATAAAAACGTAATCATATGGTTTGGTTTATTGAACGAGTGAAGCTAGTTCTCTTTTTTTAACTCCACCGATTTGCATTTTTCTTCCTATGGTGGACATGTCTCACGATAAATTTTTAACGGATTTAATTCGAATTTGGAATTGTTGTTCTCCGTGCCTTTATACAGATTACTCTCTGTGCTCGTTGGAGGCTCCGCCCCTAAACCCCCGGTGAGTTTTTTTTTTTGCAAGTGGATGTAGACTAATGTAATTCCAAAGCCGTTTTGGAAAGGTCTTACCGTTTAGCCAAAAGAGACCTCCAAAGAAAGTTCCGCAACGACTTTAAAGCTACTCAGACATTTTGAATTTTTTCAGGGGTTACAAATTAATTTTTTTAACTTTTTGTAATCTTCCCGTCGGTTATAAGCTTTAAGTTTGCCAAATTTCAAGTTTATAGCTCATCTGGGAATGGGTAAACATTGATGTCAGTGAGCGAGTCAGCCATGTGACTTTATAATAGTATAGTTTGCGTTGAGGATGAAAATCGAATTAGTGATTGGGGATAAATCATCCCTTGTATGTATAAAAACCACGCTTCTAACATTAATTATTATTTGTATTTACCTTTTAAAGCATTTAATGATAAATTATCCAGCTGAAAATTGGTATTGGCTATAGATGCGAGCTACTATGAAAAATTAAGTTTTTAAATGTGTTTTTTTGGCCCAGGGCCCCAACGTCTCCTAAGGACAGCCCTAGACTAGGGGATTTTTAAGGACATGCGAAGCTTCAAAATGTCGAGTTCAAAGCTTATATCTCCCTTATTCGGTTTCGACACCCATAATCACTTTCGCAACTTTGAAACAATTCAAAGGAAGATGAGAATTTAGAACTACGAACATTTGAAATTGCTCACTAATTTTGACATATAATTAGGCTAAACAGTATTGCAACAGCTACTAAAGAGTATTTTAAAGTCGACTATTAGTTAAACGGCAACTATAACTTAAACATTGCAACAAAATAAATAGTATAGTGAGTTTATTTTCACTTTATTACTTTCTCTATTCCATAATGCATTTTAGTAGGCCTTTGGCCCTGTCGAGTGCAAGTCTAAAACCTATTTTGTGGGATGATGGGCGGGAGGGTGAAAGAAATGGTGTTGCTTCACAACCGACAAAAGTATCCTTCCGCGCCAACAAGAACAGATGGATCACGGAAACCATAGATGGCGCTAGCTACCGGACAGGTCTTGCGGAAAAATCATTCGTTTGGAAATATCACTTTTCTCGAAAACGACTGAAATCTTGATGTTAATATTTTCAACACCCCTTCCAAGATAATGTATCGATGTTTATTAATTGTTACATTTTCTTATTTTTTGTTATGAAACTGGCAGTTTTCTATTTAAAAATGTCAATCTATCGATATTTGATTTAGTATAACCTAATCAACATGCTTCTATTCTTGAAAAAAACGTTTCCGAAAATAAAATTGCAAAACAATAAAAATTCTTGAAGATAACCGTTTGTTCCCATGGCTCTACATTTCCACGCCAAATTAAAAGGGCCAATCACCTTTATGGATAGTTAAAGAGTTAAAAATAAGTGTTAGGTAACAACAACTAAACCATATTTGCGGGCTCGACTTTTTTGTCACATGTATCAATTCTCAATTTGACTTGAAAATATACTTTCGCTCACTAATATCAGTTTTGTCCAGGTTTAAGTTAGTTTGTAAGGAGTGTAATCTTACGTATGTGTTTACAAAAAACTCCTAATCGCCAAGCCCTTTCTATAACTAAACCAAGTACTAATTGACTGTTATGTGAATACTTTAATATACGAACTTTATATAAATAGGGCCTACATTTTTATTTGAAAAATTAATTTTGAAATTTCTCCACACACACTCATGACTTACATACTAACTTAATTTTCTTCAAATTGAAAAATTACAACTGAACCAAGGAATCTAACCCGGGACCTTGGGCTTAGTATGCCAATGCTCTAACCACTGAGATATCCAAAAGTAACCTAGTGCTCAGGGTAATTTTACACTTATATTTTAAGGCTGAGTCTATGATGGACGTGTGGAAATAGTCAGATACAATTGAATGATCAATTAAGGTCACGAGCTATCAGATGACGCATTAAACTTCGACTCGATAGGGCTTTATGCTGCCAAAAGTACAGTTACATTTGTACGAATATACATTATGAATTAAATATCCAAACTATTACATGATATCTAGATGCCACTATAACCGTAACTAACAAATATAATAGCTTGATTATTTAATAAATAAAACTAGTATAAGACAACAAACTATTTGCATATTACAAAGCTTAATCTCGTCCTTGACTTGAAACAAACTTGGTATAATTCCTACGTAATCGGAAAAAACTTGTTGACGGATACTTTAATGTATTCGATGAAGCTTTTGTCGGAAAGTTAATGTATTCGATGAAGCTTTTGTCGGAAAGTTAATGTATTCGATGAAGCTTTTGTCGGAAAGTTAATGTATTCGATAAAGCTTTTGTCGGAAAGTTAATGGATTCGATAAAGCTTTTGTCGAAAAGTTAATGTATTCGATGAAGCTTTTGTCGGAAAGTTAATGTATTCGATAAAGCTTTTGTCGGAAAGTTAATGTATTCGATAAAGCTTTTGTCGGAAAGTTAATGTATTCGATAAAGCTTTTGTCGGAACGTTGCCCTATAGTTTCAGTTTGTTTGGTCTACGTTGACTCTTTTTATTTGTGAGTCTGTGTTTGCCTACCTAGGGCGATTATCAAATAAGACTTAATATAGTGACTCACTTTGGTGGCCTTATGGTCTAAGGCGCTACTCTTGCAGTAGACTAGACTTCCGATGATGGAGAGATCATGGTTCGAAAATGTACTAAGGGGTTTTTCCAAAATGATTTTCCACTCTCCCTCCGCGTAAATTTGGGTACATATCCTCTAAATATAACCTTCCTAATCCCTAAAACCATTAGAGTAATTAGTAAATTAGCGTATAACCTGAACGGGTAGTAAGACACGGTGCTAATGAATTTTTTATTTTTTTTAAATTGAATTATGTGCAACATTTAGCTGGGTGACCTGGCGGTCTAGGGGTAAGGTGTCAGACTTCTGTTCTGGCGGCCGGGGTTCAATCCTCGGTCCCGGCAAAGATTTATCTGATTAGCAAACCCTTCCTTCACCTCTGACAAGACATCTTGTGAATGTGGGGAATGCCAGGCCTCCACCGTGGTTCGGATTCCACGTTAAACTGTAGGTCCTTCATTTCATCTCACAATCACCCTACCATTACACATTAGCGTAAGTGCATATAACCCGAACGGGTAGTAAGATGCGGTGCTAATAATAATAATAATAATAATAATAATAACATTTAGCTACATCCATTATTAGGATTGATGCATTTAACTAGTTGATGTAGTCTAAGGTGAACAACAGTCTCCAAAATAAAACTAAGCTTATGCCTTGGATTGATTTTATCACCGATTTGTTAAATTAATTAATTCAATTTGAAAAACATATGAATTAAATACAAATATTTTAATAAACTCGGTCGAGAAAAGTTAAAATGTAAGATATGTTAACATATACATAATTTATAACCAGTGACGAATATTTATCACTTATTCTTTTTCATTGACTTTTGGTTCTTACTGTACCTATGTAAGTTCACTAATCTCATGTAAGGCACATTATAATAAACATTATTTTATACATCTCTACATTTCATAGTCCTAATTGTTTTGGAAATGGGCTATAACACGAATATAAAAACTTATTTGTTAAAACCCTGCTTTAGTGGCTTAACGGTTTAAGGCGTCATTCTCGTTTTGGATTGGCATACTGATGACGCGAATATTGGGGTTCAAATCCTGGTTGGGCTTACTGAGGGTGTTTTTTTTTCCCCAAATGATTTCCCATTTTCCTTCCACGCTAATGCGGGTAGATTGCCGCAAAAATGCTTCCTTCCTCATCCCTAACCCACTAAAGTAAACTATCATATACGATATCCACAATTTATAAGTTAAACATGTAGTAAAACGTAGTGATGAAAAAAATAAGATATTGGGTGAAGTACGAACCGTTTAAATGGCAGCTATACCCTGATTTTTGTTATAAATTATAAATTAGTATTTCATGATTTACCTATTTTCGTGTTACTCCATACAATTTTATGTTTAGATCATGTGTTGTAATGTGCTCCGAGAAAATAAAAAGTTTTTTATCATAATATTTTTATGATAATTTTGATTTTAAAGACCCGCCTCGGTGGCGTAGTTGGCTTAACGCGCTTGTCGTGTTGAGCTTGACTGCTGAGAACGGGGAGATAGAGGTTCGAATCTCGGTCGGGTGAACTAGGGGTGAGTTTTCCTAAATAGCTTTCCACTCTCCCTTTATGCAACCTTCCCAATTCCTAATCTATTAGCGTGATTAGTACTTAAAGAGTATAACCCGAACGGGTAGTAAGACGCGGTGTTAAATATTATTATATTATTGATTTTAAAGGGGGAAATGAATCTTTAATTTAGGCTGACACATATTTTTGTGGATACTATTAGAACTACGATGTTTTACACGAAGAGTCTTAGAAAATGAGATAATTTCACCTTTAAATGATTTTTTTTAATAAAGGAATTTAAAGATGTTTAAAGAGGTTTTTCTTGTATAAACATTTCATACCCATTTCGGCGAAAACTATATTTTGTAATTAGAAGCTACTCTTAAATAACGTTGGTGTTTTTGACTCCTGACTGACTCCATGTCAAAACGTTAATCTTAGCTTATAGTTTTATTAACTTGTTTGAATTGATAATTATATAGCCACTCACAATTATTTTAAAATGCAATATTCATCATTATGGGGTTTAGTAAATGATGGATTTAAACTTAATTACTTTCTATAAATATTTAGATATTTTAACAACTATCCTACAAAATTACACGCATTCGATCTTTCTGGAATTTAATGACAGCTTTTTCTATTAATTTAAAAAGTTTCTCATCTCATGTCGTTATGCTCATGACAAATATTCAACAATTTTTGGTATTACCACGTTAAGAAAATTAAACTAAACGTTAATACTGGGGCGATATTTTATCTCTTTTGTCCTAAACGCTCTTTTGTTACAAAAACTTTAAAGATATCAACCTTAAATTACCTTATCTTACACCTCATATTAATAAATGCAAGGAATCCTACAAATTTTGTTATAAGCTTCTTGAGCAGTTTATTTAAAAATTAACTATAGTTTGAAAGGCAAGAGGCTAAAAAAAAAACTTAAATAAGGAAGACAAGTTTAGAATGCGTAAACAAATCTCACACTCCGCATTATATTTTATTAGTAGTGGTAGCCTAGACATCAAAATTGACTTCTTAAAATCACGTGACTTTGTGCATATGCATATGAAAGTAGTTGTAGTAACTTTTGTAAATGTCAAGATTTATTTCAATCCGAATCTTACTAATATTATAAATGCGAAAGTTTGTGTGTTTGGATGTTTGTTACTCAATCACGCCAAAACTGCTGAACGGATTCGAATGAAACTTTTTATTTTGGTAGAGAATGTCCTGGAATAACATATAGGACTGTTCCCAACATTTGATTTTAAATAATAATAAATATATGATTATAATGTGATTGAAACGATGTTATTTAAGAATTTGTGATTTGATATTTTGTAATTAAAGTAAATAGTAATTAGTGCGTCGTAGTTTCATACTAATAAATAATAAATATTATGTGATCTTATTATCATTATTATTATTATTATTATTATTATTATTATTAGCACCACGTCTAACTACCCATTCGGGTTATACGCACTTACGCTAATGTGTAATGGTAGGGTGATAGTGAGATGAAATGGAGGGCCTACAGTTTAACGTGGAATCCGAACCACGGTGGAGGCCTGAGATTCCCCACATGTCTTTTCAGAGGTGAAGAAAGGGTTTGGTAATCAGATAAATCTTTGCCGGGACCGAGGATTGAACCCCGGCCGCCAGCATAGAAGTCTGACACCTTACCCCTAGACCACCAGGTCACCAATGTGATCTTAGCTATGCAGTTCGAATTTTTTTTATTTAACTTATTTATTTATCTTACTAATTATGAAGTTAAAAATAAAAAATAAAACAATTATAATTAATAATTTCAATAATATATATTTCTTTTATTACGAAATATTTAAAAGTGAAAATTAAAACACGGCAAAATTATTTACAGCTAGAACTGAAAAAAACACATATATATATATATATTTGAAAAAAATAAAATTTGATTTATGACCAAAACCTTTTAGTTAAAAATTAAAATATTTGATCAATTATTGCGGGAGAAGCCGTGACGGGTAAAAGCTAGTCTAGCTAGTTGCTCTCAGTGATTGACCTTATAGTTTGTAGGTAATATGCATTTTAACTTATAAGATAAATTTACAGGCCTTACTAATAAAATATCGCTTTTTATTTATATAACCTAACATTGTGTTAATAAAAGGGTACCGTACATGAATTTTAATATATTGATTAATGCCCAATTAATTATAAAACTGGTGGCCTGGTGGTCTAGGGGTAACTGTGCTGGGGTCCGGGGTTCAATCTTCGGTCTCGGTACAGATTTATCTGATTATCAAACCCTTCCTTCACCTCTGACAAGACATCTTGTGAATATGGGGAATTCCAGGCCTCCACCGTGGTTCTGATCCCACGTTAAACTGTAGGTCCTCCATTTCATCTCACAATCACCCTACCATTACACATTAGCGTAAAGTGCGTATAACCTGAACGGGTAGTAAGACGCGGTGCTAATAATAGTAATAATAATATTACTACTATTATAAAGCTCTTTGTCCAAGAATGTTCACATTGTTTGTATTTGTTCACAGTTTTGTGACTAGCCTACATATAACTGAGGGCTATACAAACTGAAATTAAACTTATAATTTATAAGATAACACCTACAAATCACCTTCTTAGAAAGAAAGAAAGAAAAAATCCCTACTCAAAAAATTAAATGAAATTATTATTTGATTTCTCAATTGTATATTTTCTTCCGCCGAGTCTTACTACCCATTCGGGCTATAAGTAGACTATTTTGATATTATTTACGCCCTTGTGGAAGGATTGAGGGCGTTAGGATTTTAGTGACAGTGTATTTGCGTTCGTGATGGGAGAGGGGTTGGGGGGAACGGGTAGTAAGACGCAGTGATAATAATAATAATAATAATAATAATATTAATATTAACAAAAACACCCTTGATATAGCTGGCCGGGATTCAAACACCAGTCTAAAATTAAATAGTTTGATATTCGATAGTTTGACTATCACTCTTTAAATAAATATAACTAATCAATTAATAATATTTTATATAACAATACACTATCGTAAGCCAATGGTTATACAAACCAATTATTGCAAACGATTACTTGGAATGAAAAAGTAGAAAAGTTATATTCATATTATTCAGAAAATAATTTTATCTCAGTTTTATTCAATCACTTTAATAAAAAAAATGTATAGGTAATATTTCTCAACTTCATATCATTAAATTTGTATCTACATGCAAAATTATTTTTTGAAAACAGATTTTGATTAATTAATCAATTTAAAAAATGTGAAAATTAAGCGCATTTTGCAATAACACACAACTATATAATAGTTAAATATATACCTACTGCTATTTTGGTTGATTTCACACTATGCCTTAATTTTTTTAAATGCCTTAAAAAACCAGAGGTTAATTTAAATAATGCTTTATAATTCTATTAATGCCTTTCAAGCATTTTATAGTTTATTTATAATATTTGATAGGTTATGAGACTTTGATTTAAAACAATTGTTTTTATTATGTTAACTAACCTCTGTACGTTGAAAGTAGAAATGATAAACGTTATTACTCGTGTTAATTTTCGTTGTCTTAGGTTAAAAGGTTGTTGTAACCCACGGATAGCACCGAGTTTAGTTAGGTAATACAACTTGAATCGGGCGTCACATCTTCGTACGGCTTTTTCGGACGTTAGAAAACAGTGGAATTGAGAACAGTGGAATATTTAAAAAAAACTACTACAAAATTAAAAAAAGAATCGTCTTAGAGAGAAAAACTATTAAAACTAGATTAGTATAATCCTATATTTTTCGAATATTAAACTTAAATTTTCTTTAGAATCTTGAATCTAAATCCAATAGCCTACTCGAATCTTTAAAAATGTACAATTCTGTTTAAAGAGAAAATGTTTAATATTAAATTTAAAAAAAAAAAGTTAGTTTAATGCCTGGTATCTCTGACAAATGATATTTGGTTAGTCGTGTCAATTACATCAGAAAAACCAAAGAGAAAACATTTTTAGTAAATTAATTATATTAATATAATTTTGTAACTTTTGGTGATTTTTGGTGATTTTTTACTCTCCCATTTATACAACTCTACCAGGTCGCCACCGTGGTTCGGATTCCACGTTAAACTGTAGGTCCTTCATTTCATCTCACAATCACCCTACCATTACACATTAGCGTAAGTGCGTATAACCCGAACGGGTAGTAAGACGCGGTGCTAATAATAATAATAATAATAATAATAATATAAAACTCTATAATAATACTCCTTTTACCAAATTGCTTTAAAGTGGGAATTTAAGGGATGCAAGAAAAGATAAGAATTTATACAGTTTTTATATAAAACTTTTTTGGCCAAAATAAACCAAATATTTCTCCAGCAGAAACAGAAAGCTTAATTTTCTTCACATGGTGATATCAACATTTGTTGAATATCTGTCAAAGGTATCTTGTTAATTTAATGACAACTTTTCTCCTAATTGAAAAAGGTTTCTCATCTAATGCCGTAATGCTCATAACAGATATTCAACAACTGTTAATATCACCATGTGAAGAAAATTAAAATATTATTATTGACACTGACCTTAACTTGCGTTCACGGTGACCTGGTGGTCTAGGGGTAAGGTGTCAGACTTCTATGCTGGCGGCCGGGGTTCAATCCTCGGTCCCGGCAAAGATTTATCTGATTACCAAACCCTTCCTTCACCTCTGACAAGACATCTTGTGAATGTGGGGAATGCCAGGCCTCCACCGTGGTTCGGATTCCACGTTAAACTGTAGGTCCTTCATTTCATCTCACAATCACCCTACCATTACACATTAGCGTAAGTGCGTATAACCCGAACGGGTAGTAAGACGCGGTGCTAATAATAATAATAATAATAATAATAATATAAAACTCTATAATAATACTCCTTTTACCAAATTGCTTTAAAGTGGGAATTTAAGGGATGCAAGAAAAGATAAGAATTTATACAGTTTTTATATAAAACTTTTTTGGCCAAAATAAACCAAATATTTCTCCAGCAGAAACAGAAAGCTTAATTTTCTTCACATGGTGATATCAACATTTGTTGAATATCTGTCAAAGGTATCTTGTTAATTTAATGACAACTTTTCTCCTAATTGAAAAAGGTTTCTCATCTAATGCCGTAATGCTCATAACAGATATTCAACAACTGTTAATATCACCATGTGAAGAAAATTAAAATATTATTATTGACACTGACCTTAACTTGCGTTCAGGGTGACCTGGTGGTCTAGGGGTAAGGTGTCAGACTTCTATGCTGGCGGCCGGGGTTCAATCCTCGGTCCCGGCAAAGATTTATCTGATTACCAAACCCTTCCTTCACCTCTGACAAGACATCTTGTGAATGTGAGGAATGCCAGGTCTCCACCGTGGTTCGGATTCCACGTTAAACTGTAGGTCCTTCATTTCATCTCACAATCACCCTACCATGTACACAATAGCGTAAGTGCGTATAACCCGAACGGGTAGTAAGACGCGGTGCTAATAATAATAACTTGCGTTCACTCTATATCTCATTAAACAACTGAATAACGCACAAAATCATACCTCGATACGTTTTGTAATGATACGGTTTTGTACCCCTCTCATGTATTCAAAAAGTCATGGATGAAGTGCATCTTTCTTTAAGGAACTGTATATAAAATATCCTTTTAATACTTCATCCATGGAGAATAACGCGCTTTCAGAAATAATTTCCACGTATTGCGTTTTAAAACGTTCTTTCTTTCTTTTTAAAAAAGTTCCCTTCGTTGTATTTTAAAATGAGGTGTTGGACGAGTTGGCTGCCTTTTACCCAATGGGAAGCTCGCCTTCACAACATCAGGTTGCCAGGAGTTCTCTCATTAGTTGGTTTTAACACTGGTTGACAAGGGGTCCAAGAAGCAAGGGGTGGGTCATAGTACATAAGAAGCTTGTTTGTATGAATCTACAGAATAACATAAAAATACACGATACATAGTACTCAGAATACGGAACATTGTAATATCACAGAAAAACAGTATGTAAATTAACAAGAAAAATTGTATCACTTAATATCAAATCTTCAGTACCAAAGGTGTAATAATCTAAATAAATCGTGTGCAACATTGAAAGTCTTATGGTAGGGTGGGGCTATTTGGGTCATTTCAACTTTAATTTAATTTTTTACCTATAATATGCTTGCGGAACTTTTTAACAGGTATTTATATCTTTATTCATATCTTCTGAACCATACCTAGTAATAGTTTTGTTGAAAAAAAAAATCTAAGTAGGTTATAATTAATAAAGAACATTATCAAGTAGAAATAACATTTTAGTAAAAACGTGGATCTATTTGGATCAGGAATGGGGTTATTTGAATCACATTTTTATATTTTACCATGAGTATAGCCATTTTAATTTTTTATTGAAAGTGTCTAGTACTAGATGCAAACAAAATGTTTATATGCATTTTTCACACTTAAACTGTTTTTCCCAAAGGCCCTGACACATACTTCATGAAACCACAATTTGCAGGTTTGACACCTAATACAGTCTCCATTTCCACTTGAATTTTTGTCAAGATAAGTAATTTTACAAAAACACACATGGTGCATTTTCTTCTTATTCTTCACCGTCAAAAATATTATCGATATTATAGTCTTCATCTGATTTGCTGGGTGTATCGAACTCGGATAAAATACGTCTTTTAGGCTTCTTAGAGACTCGGTATTTCAAGGTCATACCAGTGTCACATGGAGTTTCCGATTCTTCTAAAGTCCTATCAGCAATAAAGGTGTGGGAAGGAAGAAACTTTTCTTCAGGCACTTTGTCGCAATTGTAAGGGAATATCCCTGAACATTCAATACCTTTAACCACATTCCCAACAGTTGCTCCTTTGATCCAAGCAGCATTTAGCTGTCTGCCAAAGGTTAATTTGGTGATTGAGCTTTTTCGGTTTTTGTGAATGAATGAATTAGTTTCTTGATGATAAAAAGCTTTAAGCGATAAATAATTAATAGTATATTCTAAAAATAAATAAAAACGCAAGAAAATAATGATACAAATAGCCCCTTGAAAAATGATTCAAATAGCCCCGGAAGCAAACTATTTTTCAATATAAAATAACTCTATTCTTTTCCAATAGAATACGCTCAAACTTCTTGGTGATGTGCCCAAAAGAATAAGCTATATGTTAAAAAAAGTCACTTCGAAATCAACAACTATAAGAAGGTAAGACCTTACAACGCAAAGACAATTATTTACATCACTAGGAAAAGTATGTCAATCTCACTATCTATTAATCTTGCAAAACAATTTTTTCAGCTATTTAAACGTTTAAAAATTATATTTTTTTCATACCAAATTACAGCCTGTAGATCATTCAGTAAATTAGAAGAACTAGACATAAAAAATATGTGCAGAATAACTGCGCAGTAGCTTGAATCCTTATTTTGATTCAAATAGCCCCACCCAACCATATTCATTTTATAAGAATAAAAAATCACTTATGAGCAGATCATATAGCCGTGTACAAGTGCGCGTAAGGCATACACGGGTCTACATCAGCGTAATCATCATTTAAATTATTATTACTATTATTATTATTATTATTATTATTATTATTATTACCACGTCTTACTACTCGTTCGGTTTATACGCACTTACGCTAATGTGTAGTGGTAGGGTGATTGTGAGATGAAATGAAGGACCTACAGTTTAACGTGGAATCCGAAACCACGGTGGAGGCCCGGCATTCCACACATTCACAAGTTGTGATTAATACACGTCTTGTTAGAGGAGAAGGAAGGGTTTGAGCAATCAGATAAATCTGTGCCGGGACTGAGGATTGAACCCCGGACCCCCAACACAGAAGTCCGGCACCTTACCCCTAGACCACCAGATAGCTACATCGGATAGTAACAATCGAGTCACCAGCTTCTGTGGTCGCCTGGTCTAACGCACTACTCTCGTGTTGGACTAGACTTCCGATGACGGGAAGATTGAGGTTTTAATCCTGATCGGGTTAAAAAATATATTCCACTCTCCCTCCGCGCAAATTCGGGTACATTTACTCTAATTATAACCTTCCTCATCTCTAACCCATTAGCGTAATTAGTAAATAAGCGTATAACCAGAATGGGTAGTAAGACGCTGATAAATTCCGGGACATCCAGTAAAAAGTTACAGTAAGACTATGATAAACTTTATGTACAGGGTGGCACAGAAAACTGCTTACGTATGATATAAGTTATTAGCAAGATAGAACATGATTTCCAATACATTTTTAGGTAATCTTATCAAGTTATATGTGTAAATATATATTTTTTAATAATTGGTGTTGTCAAATAAAGAACCATGCACGTTTTTTTTTTTTTTGTTTAACCAAAATGTATCTAGAGTTCATAGGCTATAGGAGTATCGGTGACTGACAGCTTGCAGAAGATGTAAAATCTATCAAAAGAAAAACATAATTAAAAACAAATTGTTTGTGTGAATTTTCTGACTGCCAAAAGTAACAAAAAAATCAACATAATTGTATTGCAGATCATATAGTATGGCGGATAGATATATGAGAATAGATCTGGTAGCTGTTTGCTCGCTGGTAGTTACATCCACTCCTGTAACGAATGGACTATATATACACTTATGTAAAGTGTAGTTTATATGAGCGTAGAGAGAGCAAGAAATTTCTTGATTTCAAGGACTTGTTTACCGGCTGGATTTAATACTAGAAAGAAAATCGTGAGGTCCTTTTTTTTTAGCACCGCGTCTTACTACCGGTTCAGGTTATACGGATGAGGAAGATTGAGTTTAGAGGACGTTTACCTGCATTTGTGTTGAGGGAGAGCGGAAAGCCATTTCGGAATAAAACCACCATCAGTACACCTGACCGAATTAAGACCCCGATCTCTCTATCATCAGCAATATAGTCTAACATGAGATTGATGCCTTAGACCATGCGGCCATTGAAGCAGATAATAATGAGTTAAATTCTGGGATTGTTCTGTTCAAACCAGGACGGTTGGCAACCTAACTCTTGCAGTAAGACGAGAATTTGAAACAATATATAGACCCTAATAATAATAATAATATTTAGCACCGCGTCTTACTACCCGTTCGGGTTATACGCTTTAAGTACTAATTACGTTAATGGATTAGGAATTGGGAAGATTGAATTTAGAGGAAGTGAACTCGCATTTGCGTAGAGGGAGAGTGGGAAACCATTTAGGAAAAACCAACTCCAGTTCACCCGACCGAGATTCGGACCTCGATCTCCCCGTCCTCAGCAGTCGAGCTCAACACGACAAGCGCGTTAGCCAACTACGCCACCGAGGCGGGTAATATATAATAAGTTATGATGTTTATTAATAACTGTTTTCTTTAACTATTCTTTGAATGTATTTAATTTTACAATAGTTTAAGCTTTTTTGTCAGATAATTCTGTTTCTGTTTTTATTACGGAAACTGTTATTATTTTAAACTAGCCATGTTCAACTTTTGTTTGACTGTTTTCTTCACTGTGCGAGGGTTGTTTCTTGAAGGTCAATAGCCTAAGAAAACAAATGCACCCCGTTATTTTAGAAAGTCTTATATTTTCCTTCAAGGCTAAAATATTGTATACCTTAAAATTGATTTATAACAGCAATACAATTTTTTTTTTCGATGTGCATATTAGGTTTCAGCTTATTTTTTACATTCTGAGTCTAGTTACCCATCCTACATGTTTAACCACACTCCAATGGAGATAAAATTTAGAAAGAATGTACCTGCATTGACATTGTAGGAGAATGGGCCAATATAAAGCGGACACCTTAGCCTACCAGCCCACTGATGCAGTTATAAAAAATTTAAATGAAATAAATGTCACTGTTATTATTATTACCCCTTCGGGTAGTAAGACGTGGTGTTAATAGTGTAATGGTAGGGGTATTGTGAGATGAAATTGAGGACCTACAGTTTAACGTGGGATCCGAACCACGGTGGAGGCCTGGTATTCCCCACATTCACATGTTGTGATTATTACACGTCTTGTTAGAGGTGAAGGAAGGGTTTGGTAATCAGATAAATCTGTGCCGGGACCGAGGATTGAACCCCGGACCCCCAGCATAGAAGTCCGACACCTTACCCCTAGACCACCAGGTCACCTCCAATGAGAGTAGTTATAACTTATACGTATAACCTGAACTGGTAGTGAGACAAGATAATAACAAAAATATAGATTATTTGTCGGTACCGAACCCATTATTTTACAACTCTGACCTCAGTGGGAGGTAATTTAGCCACGCTATCTCTACATTACCTGGTTATTTTTGGAACCAACTAAATCATTCTTATAAGTGTGATGTGTTCTTATCATTATCCTGCTATCTGGCAACAAGCTAAGGGGGGACCCCGGGGTTTCGGTTCACGGCTGGTACCGTGGCTATTTTTCCCTCAAGGGGAATTACTCCAACGGTCTCTAGGGGGTTGGTAAATTAGGATTAAGTTAGGTTTAAGACTCCACACCTCCATATTCACTATCATCACATCATCTCGTGGCTGGTACGTATAGACAACCTCCTATGGTGTACCCTGGGCAACGTTCTGTGCGGCGAATAGTCTACATACAGGAGAACACAATGGATGTAATGGCACTCCCGGTTAGTAATGGCATACAATAGCCAAAATAATCCTGCTTTGGGTGGAAAAAAAAGGCTTTAGTCTTGTCTGTCAATCCAGATATGGGTAGGTAGGTGTTCTATTACCAGACGCATGTACTGAGTGTGTGTGTTTTCACTCACTCTACCTCCGTAATTGCGGGTACTCTTCTTCTAAAGTTCTGACTACCCCATCTATACCATAAGTGTTAATATGTGACCTGCCTCGGTGGCGTAGTTGGCTAACGCGCTTGTCGTGTTGAGCTCGACTGCCATGAAACGGGGAGATCGAGGTTCGAATCCCGGTCGGGTGAACTGGGGGAGTTTTTTTCCTAAATGGTTTTCCACTCTCCTTCCATGCAAATGCGGGTTCACTTCCTCTAATTCAACCCTCACAATTCCTAATCTACTAACGTAATTAGTACTTAAAGCGTATAACCCGAACGGGTAGTAAGACGCGGTGCTAAATATTATTATTATTATTGTTAATATGTGGATAGCCCCCATAAGATGGTGTGGCGCGAAACATAATTTAAGGAGAAGAAAGTTAGTTTATAGTAAATACGCCCACATAAGCCAGGAGAAATGGGGAGGGGGGTAAACTACCCCCACTATCCCCCAGATTAAATTTGAATCTTTAACCCCGTCCCAACTTGTATGTCACCAGCAATCACTCCGTTAAAAGACACGCTTTGAACCATGTAACCATCGACGTGGTTTTATATTTATTATTCCATAACTAATTAATAAATTAACAACTGCTTTTATAGCCCAATTTTCAAAGGCAGACAGATGAATAAGTATCTAGATCTAATTTCACGTATTCATACGTCAAGTCTTGTGACTTGAAGATGTCACCATGGATAGATATTATCAATACCTAATAAAATACAGTAAAATTTTATCAATACTGACCACAAAAAAGTTTGTATTTTTTTAAACTGTTCTTCTTACGAAATTTGGGTTATAGTTACAAATTTAACCCGTATCGGTGGACCCGCGGACTAAACGTCACGTTCATCTAGTCTTGTTTGCTAGTGACCACTAGGTCTGGGTCCGCATCTCAGTTGGGCATAATTACACTGATGACTGGTGAGATAGAGATAAGGAAGTTAAAATCCAGAGGATTTGCACCCATATTTGCGTGGAGGGATAGTGGGAAAATCTTTAGGGGGTGGGGGATAGGGACATCTAAAATTACTTCTTTTTTTTATCTTTTATACTATAATTATTTATAAATCAGCTACTTAATTAAATCATACTAAAAATAATTAACTATTCAATACATTATTTTAAATTACAGTAGGAATGTGTGAAGTTCACTTTTTCAATTCGAAACGAACTCGAATCGATTATATGTAATATTCTCGAAGCCAAATCGGAGATAAAAAATTTTTGTTAGTTTTTTTACCATTAGAAAAATATATTATATTGTTGCTTATTAAATTGAATGTATTGGAATTGCTTATAAAATGTTTTATTGCACTTATTGTTACTAATATTTCATTTTAATCTAATAAATCAAGTTATATTACAACTTACAATTCAATTATTTAAGATTTTTTCCAAACAAATATTTATATATAAATGTCAACAATTGACCATAAATCGAGTATTTTAGCTGTCATTATTTTATTGACCAAGCTTCAAAACCGGAATTATTTTCGAAACAAAGTTGGAGCTAACTTTTGTTTCGAAGTTTCGAAGCCGAGTTGAAGCTTCGCGCACCCTTAAATTACAGAATAATCTAAAAACATTGCTGTGAACATTAACGTAATGAAAACATACTTTTTACACTTTTAAAATATATATGTACGAATAATTTATTTTGTTTAATTGATTTGGTAGTTTAAATAATTTATTTAAAATGTAGTTTAATTAGTTGCAGAATAATTTAATGATGAAATTAACTAATTTATAGTTATTTGTAATGTAAAATATTAAAAACTAGATAGCTGTTGCCCGCAGCTTTGCTCGCGTGGAAGTTGATTATATACAAATACGAAAATATACATATGTATTTACAGATTAATTTAAAATATTACGTTACGTTGATGACCATAACTTGACCTCAGATCAAAAATAATGCAAGTCCGATACAAACTTTCACCCCCTTTTTCATCCCTTATTAAATAAAATTTCCAAAATTCCTGAAACACGTATTTATTTGTTTTACGTCAATAACCGAAATACAAAATTTTGTTTATGTAACTTTCAAAATGACGGACTTTCATACATATTATCATACCTATTATCATCCCCTATTTTGACCCCTTTGGGGTGGAATTTTCTAAAATCCTTTCTTAGTGGGTGCCTACATAACAAAATGAATATACAGTCCGAATTTCATGCTTGTAGCCTTGATAGTTTGCGCTCGGCGATGATGAATCAGTCAGTCAGTCAGTCAGTCAGTCAGGACGTGTTATTTTATAAGTATGGATGAAATAGTTTGAGTTTTCTTTCCTCCTATAGTTTTTTACACTCTTCTTCCACTCAAATTTGAGTACATCTCCTCTGGATTATACCTTCTTCATCCTTATCGCATTGATGTGGCTAAAATTGGGGTATTTAACCCAAACAGACAGTAGTACGTGATATGCAAATAAACTATTGTGATATTTTTAAAACTATAATCTAAACTTACTTTATTTTAAAGTACTGGTCGTATGATCTCAAGTATCATTCTCTTAATTAGATGTACTCTATATAACTGGGAGACCGGGGTTGAATTCCAGTCAGGTGTGCTGAGTATGGCGTTTACTGAATGGTTTTCAACACTCCCTCCAAGCAAATGTGGGTACACTTCTCCAACCTTCATCATCCCTAACACATGAGCGTATAAAATGAACAGATAATAAGACATGACGGTAATAATGTGTAACTTATTTTAAGGTCTCGAGTTAAGCCATCTTGTTTATTTTCAATTTATATTATGGCTTCTAGTTTAGAATTAACCTAAACAAACTTTTTTTTTTTTTAATGGCTCAGTATCTTACTACCCGTTCGGGTTATACGCTTATGTAAAAATTACGCTAGTGGTTTTATTGATTAGGAAGGCTATATTTAGAGGAAATGTGGGATTTGCGTGGAGATAGTGTGGTAAACCAATTTGGAAAAATCACCTTCAGTATATCCGACCGAGATTTGAACCTGATCTTCTGGTCATTGGCAGCTTAGCCTACTACGAGTGTAGTGCCTTAGACGATGTGGCCACCGAAGAGGGTTTCCATTATCTATTTTCAAACAAACCAGTCAATAAGTCGTTCTTGGAATGCTCTGATTACACTCATGCAGGAATTTGTGTTCCTCTTGATGAATAGGTCAATATATAACGGAGTGGAAATATTTCATCGAAACAGTTTGTACAAGTTTTGTTTCTTCTGGAAACACTTCACTATCACTGGCTATTTATTATTATTACTATTATTATTATTATTATTATTATTATTATTATTATTAGCGCCACGTCTTACTACCCGTTCGGGTTATACGCACTTACGCTAATGTGTAATGGTAGGGTGATTGTGAGATGAAAATAGAGGACCTACAGTTTAACGTGGAATCCAAACCACGGTGGAGGCCTGGCATTGTTATTAATACACGTATTGCCAGAGGTGAAGGAAGGGTTTGGTAATCAGATAAATCTGTGCCGGGACCGAGGATTGAACCCAGGACCCCCAGCCCACCTTGCCCCTAGATCACTAGGTCACCTATCACATGCTAATTACTGGACCACTGTCACGAGTTTTTAAAGATCAGATTGACCTCGATAAAATGTGTCTTTCTCGAGAACATTTGGTATTCGTTTAAGGATTTTCTTAATGTAGGTATGTTGAGAACGCGAGAAAAGATAATTGTTTTTGCAGTTTTTATAGCAAAACCTTTTGATGAAAACAAATAATCCTTTAGAAACATAGAGCTTAGCTACCTTCACACGGTTATATCAACAATTCTTGAATATATGTAGAGGTTGTCCTGAAACTTAATGACGACTTTCTCTCTCGTCATTTTCAACCCACCTCGGTGGCGTAGTTAGCTAACGCGCCAGTCGTGTTGAGCTAGACCACCGAGGACGGGGAGATCGAGTTTCGAATCTTGGTTGGGTGAACTTGGGGGGTTTCCTAAATGGTTTTCCACTCTCCCTCCATGCAAATGCGGGTTTACTCCCTATAAATTTAACCTTACCAATTACTTATCCATTAGTTTAATTATTACTTAAGCGTATAAACCGAACGGGTAGTAAGACGCGGTGCTAAATAAAAAATAAAGACTTCTCATAATTTAAAAAGTGTTTCATCTAATGCTACTAAGCTCATGACAGATATTCAACAACTGACAATCTCAACATGTAAAGAAAATTATACATGTTTCTACTGAAGCTATATTTTATTTACTCCTCCCAAAAAAAAAATATTTCTTTAAAAATTGCAAAATCACTGCCTTCGATTCTAGTTCGCTAAATCCCTACCTTATAGAGATTTAAATAATGATGCGATTATGGTGCGGTTGCTAGTGGAACTAATCTTACGAAGAAGAAAAGATGTTGTCAAAGTAGGCCTACCTGGATTTGTAGGTGTTTGAGTATGATGAAAAGTCACCCAAACTCAAAATTATACTCAATATATTTAATTATTTATTACAGGGTGTCTAGTGACCTAGAATACCAGAAAAATCGTTGAATTTCGTACACGTTTCTGGAAATTTAACATATTCACTAAAAAATGCGGCTTTTATTTACAATTAGTGATCATGCATGGCGTTGCCCATCACCCACTGTGGTATAAGAATTTTATCAGCCCCCAACCCCATGGTGCCTGATTTAAAATGGAAACTTTATCTCTGAAACGTAATTATAAACCAGATTAAAAATATTTTCTTCAGAAGTTTGTTAAAAATATCCTAATTAAAAAGCTATTTAAAAATTTGAAAATCTGGCTTTGAGTTGCATTTGGAACCCTTTCCGTCCACTTATGTTAAAAATTTCAGATTTCTGCGTGCCTTAGATTTGGCTGGGCATTGCACACAAATACTTCCTTTTATTTATATTAGATATATATAAAAGATAGTCTAAATAATTATTTTCTTCCCGTTAATAAACACCATAAAATGTTTTTTGACCCAGTAATCTCAGTTGGCCTTGCTTATCTCACTTCTCAAGGTCAGTATGTAATTTTCGTGTCGTCTTTCCACCACTCTACTACGCGTATTTAACCAACGTCTTATGATTTTCCTTTCTACCTACATGCAAATGCGAGTACGTTTCCTCTAAAACCAACCTTACTCAACCTTAACCCAATATAGTAATTATTTCACAGGCATATAACCTGATCAAGCAATAAGACATAGTGATAAAAAAAACTAAACTGCTTATGTTAAAGATATCACTATTTTATTTGATAAAAGCTTAAAGTATTTGATATAATGTCACTGTTTTATAAAAATGTGTTAATAGATTATTTAATAGAAGCTCTTTAATGGATTTTCAAAGTTTCACCATACATTTTATCAAAGAAATTTAATAAAATTAAAATTACATCTACGCTTGTGTAGATAACATATCATTAACTTAGAATATTTGCTTATCAACTCGAATAAATTTGAATCAAGCATAAAAATTCAGATATTTTTAATCGAGTACTTTTTAAATCGAATCTTATTTGGATATTTTTAAATGAAAATGTTTCAAATTTAATCTAAATTGGATATTTTTGAATGAAAATACTTCGAATCACACACAGATAAAATATTATAGGCTAATGTTGAAAAGGTTTTAAGCATTTTATAATTAAATGTTATCAAATAAAAATCCGATATTATTCTAAATCTTATAAATACATATATATTCGAATGGAATCAGATTTTTTTAAAAGTTATTGTCCTTTGTTTAACTTATAAATTGGTTAAAATTATTATAAAATTTTCTCTTTCTTTTTAAGTCAAATAATCGATCCATTCTAACTTATTAAAAAAAATTAAAATAATCAAAATATTTACTGTTATATTTATTGAATATAGAATTAAATGTCATCGAATTCTAATCTGTGTTCCATTTTGATTTGAAATTTCGAATATTATTCAACTTTTTCATATAAGCTTTTATATAATATTAGATTTTTGAATTTCAAATCGAGTATAAATCCAAATATTCTCAATTCGAAATTTAAAATTTCGAATTTTCATTAACGGTATTAACGACGGTATAATACCACCCTCATTGAATGGAAGTGTGTCAAACAATGGCAGATAAACCACTCTTCAAAACCATCCATATCGCGCCAACTAATTATGTTCTTTGTACAGCTTTGTGTATTTCACACTTAATGCAACCGGTTTTGTAAGCTACCACGAGTTGTTCGTAATCGCAAAGTCTTGCTAATCTTCATTATTATGAAGGTATCTAATGTGCATTTTCCAAACACACATACACTATAACCAACACGTGACTTACAAACTAACATAAACCAGGACCTAACTCTTAGTACCACACTTAGAGATATGAAAAAATATCTATGATATATTAATTAAATCGATATTTTAATTTCTATACTGATATTGTTTATGCTCGATAGCTGTTTTTGTTTGCTTTTACTCATAATAGTACTTACACCTTGGTATCAAAAGAAACATAATTTACGTGATAGTAATGTAATCTTTATAAAACCACACCAACCCACTTCAGCACGGTGGCTACATCATCTAAGGCGTTAGTTATCTTATACCTCGCTATCTTAATTGATCACACATTATTTGCAGCCGACAATTTCTTCACGTCAATCACAGACTCTGCCTCAAAATATTAGTGAAGTATAGCTATGGACACGGGATGATTCTTGGATAAATAAGTGTTTAGAGTAGTGACGTACTAAATAAAAGGTCCCAGATTCGATTCCTGTGTCCAGGTGTTGATTTTAAATTTAGAGGATATGATATTTATATGCGGCTATATCTGTAATTAACAAACATAATAGCCTATCTATTTAATCCATCATATTCGTTACAGTCAACAATTATAATAATCTACTTATTTATTTGTGTTATTTTATAGATTTAACATAAAAATATATGAACATTATTTTATTTACCTTTATAACGGTCAAAAAATGTCCTTTCCATCCGAATCATACTGTACCATGGATGCAATGGATTTATCATATCATATCATATATATAAATGAATTTATATATATATATAAATAAATTAATTAATTTATATATATATATATATATGCTTTTACCTGTAGAAAACGTGACGTCAGGTACACACCCATAATCTATTACTGGACTTTGACCCAAGCCATATATGGTGTAATCTTATGTCTATATTTTATAAAACTTTCTTACAACCAGAAATCTAATAAACACACCTAGCCCTTGAAGCATACCATATTATAAAATAATTATTTCAATGGTATCTAACCATAAAAAACGACAAAATCCATCATATGGTTAATTATACTAATATAAAGTCACATGGCTGACTCACTCACTGACATTAATGTTTACCCACTTCCAGATGAGCTAGAAACTTGAAATTTGACAAACTTCTAGCTTCTAACCAATGGGAAAATTCCAAGAATTAAAAGTAACCCTCGAAAAAAATTCAAAATTCTGGAGCAACTTTAAAATTTGTGTGGACATTTCTTTGAAGGTATTTTGTTTCTAAACGGTAAGACCTATCAAAAAACTGCTCTGGAATTACATTAGTTCACATCCACTTGAAAAGAAAACCCACTAGGGGTTTGGGGACGGAGCCCCCAACGAGCAAAGCAAGTATATTATAATCAAACACATGTGTCGTTCGCGTAGACTTTGGGTAGAATTGTGTCAAAGATCTTATTTGTAAAGCTTCTTGATCAAAATTTGATAAGATTTTTTTTTTTTCAGCACCTAGTCTTACTACTCGTTCGGGTTATACGTTTATGTACTAATTACGCTAATGGTTTTAAGGATTAGGAAGGCTATAGAGTTAGTTCACTGGCATTTTCATGGAGGGACAGTGGAAAACATTTGAGTAAAAACCACCCTTAGTACACCCGACAGAGATTCGAACCTCGATCTCACCATCATCGGCAATCTAGTCTACTGCGAAATTAGTGCATCTGACCTTGTGACCACCGAAGTGGGTTATCCGAGAAATTGTTTATGGTTTTTTTCAAGAGACTGTACAACTTGTACTTGATACGATTAATAAGATTTACTATAGTTCTGGATAGTACAGTTCTTGCATTTATGAGACCTCACCAACACACAGTTATATTCGTGAATGAAAGTCTTTCTACCCGTGTTTATATACTGTGGGTTATTTTTTAACCAAACTTAAATTAAACAAAAGATAAATCTTATCCTAACACAAAGTATAGATAAGTATCTACACAGTTAATGATTCGATGTACATAAGCTCTGCCTTAATTAAATCTAGAACCCTAATTTCACGTTTAATAAATGTGTCATGACTAATTTGACAACACGCGTACGTCCTTCATTGAACCAGAAGTATTGGAAGTGTGTTTAACATTTTTAAAAGACTATACCGTGCACTGCATAGACTTTATCACTCCTTTACCTGAAATGGGAGATACGTTAGAACGTCGATAATTTGAACGTTAGTAATCCGGATCGTCAATAATCCGGATGGCAAAAATAAGTATTATTTATTATAATAATCACATTTGTATCAATATCAGAGACATGAAGGCCAAAAAAACGCATCTCAACTTATGTAAAAAAAAATAATTGGAGACTTTTTTTGTTGTTGTAAGATGTTAGTCTTATTGATTCATAATTTGCAATATTTAACAACAACAAAGCAGTGTGTAAGGTGTGTGTTTAAATAAAGTGAATATTTCTACCCGAACACTAGAGTTTTCCTAAGTATCTCGTCTATGCTAATTTTTTTTTATATTTTTGGTAAAGGTAGGCTACTGTATTTTCGAAAATCTGGACAAATCGATTATACGGGCTGGGTTGATCCCCAAATAGACAGAATTATCGACGCTCTACTGAATTTGTTTACAACTCGAAAGATATATGAAACAAAATAATATACATTGTTGCAGAAACATAATGGTTAAAACAAAGAAAATCACTTTCCCGTTTCCACCAAAGAGCATATAAAGATAATAATATATGTCTACACTGTTACAGAAATATATTGAGAAAAAAAATAAGCCCCCCTGTTCACCAACGAACATAACAACCAACCCCTCATTTACCAAACCTCCATTATAGACTTTCTCTCTCTCTCTCTCTCTCTCTATATATATATATATATATATATATATATATACATATATATATGCCCCTATAAAGTATTTTTTTTAAATAGGGGGCGGTGACCTGGCGGTCTAGGGGTAAGGTGTCAGATTTCTGTGCTGGCGGCCGGGGTTCAATTCTCGGTCCCAGCACAGATTTATCTGATTTCCAAACCCTTCCTTCACCTCTGACAAGACATCTTGTGAATGTGGGGAATGCCAGGCCTCCACCGTGGTTCGGATCCCACGTTAAACTGTAGGTCCTCCATTTCATCCCACAATCACCCTACCATTACACATTAGCGTAAGTGCGTATAACCCGAATGGGTAGTAAGACGCGGTGCTAATAATAATAATAATAATAATAATAATAATTTAAATAGGGGTACTACTTTGCATTGTTAAGTTATTTCATATTTCTAGTTGTACGTAAGTTATATATTATATACTATAATTGAATAGGGAGGAGGAATATATAATAGTAAAGGAAATGTACTAGCATTTACGTGTAGAGAAAATGGTGAAAGTATTTAGGAATTAGCCACGCTCACTACACTGGACCGGGATTCGAACCGATTAACTACTATACTGAGTAGAATAGGGACGAAAATGATAGAATTATAGTATAAATGCACCCACATTCACGCGTAGGAAAAAGGATATGAAAGCATTTATGGAAAAAACCACTCCCCAATACACCCGACCAGTATTAAACCCCCGATCTTCCTATCGGCAGCAATTAGGTCCAACACCAGAGTAACGCGTAAGACCATGCGACCATCGATGTTGGTTTGTTTTCCGTAGCATCGCAGTGAATTGAACGCAAGCTCTAGAACGAAACTTTAGTTAGTAGGATGTACTCCTTAATTAATGTCTTGTAACTTCCCTTTTTTTTTTCTGGCACAAGTCGCTTTAGACAAAGATTCCCACAGATGATAAAAAAAAACAGCTCTTGTAGATCTTGTGATATGTCCCTTTTTTTTATGTTATCTGTTCTCCTAATTCTTACTTGGTTTAATTCATCTGAAGACGATCTTTTCTCGCAATCTTACTGTTCGATATAAATCATATAATAAACTATTCTGTTGCACGTACTTTATAATCTTTAAAAAAAAAAAACTCTTCAACGGAATTGGTGCTTTGTCTAAGGTGTACCAGTCTCACAATACACTATATTGACGGTTACAAAAAAAAAGTTACAAGTTCGAGTCTCGATCCTGTCTGCAACTGAGAGTGTTTTTTCAGTTGCTGTCTTGAAGTATATATTGCACTTCTGGGCTAAACCACTCGTAGCTCAGTAGTGGAAAGATTAGCCAGTACTAATGTACCGTTACCCAGGGGACTCCCGAATGTACTAATCGTACAACTTTTCCGTGGAGGCTCTTTCCATGTCCCTGTGAGATGAGATGATGGTGATAGTGAGTTTGAGGGTGTGGAACCGGTGGAAACACTTACAACCTAACTTTAGCCAAATTAATCAAACCCTGCTGACTGTTGAGTTAATTCCCCTTTTGAGAAAAAAAAAATACCCAAGGTACCATCTTTCAATCGAACCCAGGACCTCTAGGATCGTAGCTAGGTGTATTGATTACTGCACCATAGGGCATATGTTTGTCTTGAAGTGTATCTGTTAAGTTTCTGTCTGGAAATGGATCCGTCAGTTTCCGTCTGTAAGTGGATCGGTGAATTGCTATGTTGAAATACTTTTCTTCCTGAAGAGTTACGTTGGTTTCACTGTTGATTAGTTAAATATATTTCAACTCCACCAAACAAGCAAATCTCGCAGAAAAATTTAATCAAAATGTTTAGCCGTCTTGATTTTGACCTTGGGGACTAGGATCGATACCAAATAACGTCCTTGAGGACGGAAAAGAAAAAAAGAGTGGGGCTATAAAAGTCGTCGGCACTTTACACAGACTTGTTAAGTGCGGGAATAATAATAATAATAATAATAAGACGAAAAAGAAGTAAATCTTAAGCACAATATAAAATCAGACTAATAAACAGTCATGTTCCTTGCATGCATGTTATAATCGCGGAGTTCAAGGTGCAATGCGGAGACTTGTTTCACAATGATGCACAGCTCATTATTCACAAGGCTGTGAGCGCAGCGTGTAATTACAGTTCTTGTAACGTCCTCGTAAATGCACCCGGCTTATCGTAATCAGCTACGTCTTTTTTTTTAAACACACATTTTAATAAGAAGGTTGTTATGTATTTTATCAAATAGATAGGTAGAGTAGAATTAATGTGGGAAGGGCTTTTAGGAAAATATTATTATTATTATTATTAGCACCGCGTCTTACTACCCGTTCGGGTTATACGCACTTACGCTAATGTGTAATGGTAGGGTGATTGTGAGATGAAATGAAGGACCTACAGTTTAACGTGGAATCCGAACCACGGTGGTGGCCTGGCATTCC
>CABFVZ010001258.1:104134-123224 GCA_902151445.1 Timema monikensis
ATGTGGGGAATGCCAGGCCGCCACCGTGGTTCGGATTCCACGTTAAACTGTAGGTCCTTCATTTCATCTCACAATCACCCTACCATTACACATTAGCGTAAGTGCGTATAACCCGAACGGGTAGTAAGACGCGGTGCTAATAATAATAATAATAATATTATTATTAAAGTTGACCTAAGCATTTTTTTAACCTTGCAATGACTAGTTGGTTTGTTTTTCATTAAGTCTATCTACCCATTAGAGTTATTCACATATTTAAATAACTATCTTAAGGAGGTTGAATGTTTAATCAAGAGGAATTCTACTTGCATTTTGGAGTCTAAAGGGTTAAGTTTGGAACCAAAACAGTGCATCTGACCTGCATTCAAACTCTAATCGCCCCATCATCGCCGAACTAGTAGGCCTATTGCAATAGTGATATCTTATATTTGAAACCCTTATGGAGAGTTTCTATATTCTCTCTCTCTCTCTTTATGAAATATACTGGACTGTTGGAAATGATTTGGGGGATTCCCCCTAAAGTACAAATCTGATGTTGATTTCTATAAATAGGATAGTTGCGGTATTACAACTGTTCATTGTATCGGAGAGCATGTGTTTGGTGATTTTTTTTTTTTTTTCAAGGGGAGGACGTTCTACTTCTAGGAGTTACCGTTTTTCAAGGGTTTACCAGGAGAAAATGTTGCTCCAGGCCACACCGTTACCGTCACTTAATATAAGGGCACCACCTACTTGATGGAAAATATCCCCACACCTCTCTATTTGATAGTGCTGAATCTTAAAAACAACTAAAACCATCCTCAATAATATTATAATATTCTACTGTGAACCCCAATAAAATATGACTTTATTAGTCTAAGGAAGGCTAGATCTACATTTCAAACCCTTTACTTTGGTCTCTGAACTAAGAGATTATGTGTGAAACTTCTTTAAAAATTAGCTATTTTCATTACTTTTCTTGATTTTAATTAGCTATAATTTAGTTAATTTTATTAAGCATATGCTGATATCATTAACCTCTATTTTGGTATGAGACATTTTTAAAAATAACAAAGCACATCAAATAAATCAAGATTTCAGGACGTCTGCATTTTAAGGGCGAGTTTTTTTTTCTCATATGATAAGACCAGCCACTGGCTGAATAACCAGTGGGGGAGATAAGTACATTCCGTTTACCCTGAAAGTTAACAGTCTTACCTTGATTGACTACACTATGGCTCTATATTATTAGCTACACCATAGTAGAATAATGCAAGGTAAGCTTGCGAGATAAGTACATTCCATTTACCCTGAAAGTTAAGTCTTACCTTGACTGACTACACTATGGCTCTATATTATTAGCTACACCATAGTAGAATAAAGCAAGGTAAGCTTGCCAGATAAGTACATTCCGTTTACCCTGAAAGTTAAGTCTTACCTTGACTGACTACACTATGACTCTCTATTATTAGCTACACCATAGTAGAATAATGCAAGGTAAGCTTGCTATTTTTAGGTGGGGATATAAGAAACACGAGAAAATGTTGTCTTTTTTTCAGTTTTTATATAAAAAAAATTTTTAGTCAAAATAAATAAATTATTTCACCACAAACAAAGAGTTTAATTTGCTTCACATGGTGATATCAACAGTTGTTGAAACCCGCCTCGGTGGCGTAGTTAGCTGACGCGCTAGACTGCCGAGGACGGGGAGATCAAGGATCGAATCTCAGTAGGGTGAATTGTGGGTGGTTTTCTCTAATTGGTTTTGCACTCTCCATCCATGCATATGCTGGTTAACTTCCATTAAATTCAACCTTCCCAATTTCTAACCCATTAGCTTAATTATTACTTAAGCGTATAACCCGAACGGGTAGTAAGATGCTGTGTTGAAATATTATTGTTATTATTATTGTTGTTACTATCAGTTGTTGAATATCTGTCAAGAGAGTCCTGTAATATGATTACAACTTTTCTTCTTCGTTTAAAAAGTTTCTCATCTAATGCCGATATACTCATGACAGATATTCAACAACTGTTGATATCAACATGTGCAGAAAATTAAACTACGTGTTTCTACTGACGCCTTATTTTATTTATTTTGTCCAAAATATTTTTTGCTATAAAAACCGCAAAAAACACACTGACTGGCTCTAAAATTAAACCTTACTCATACTTAATACTAATTACTCTACTGTGTTAGGTTCTACATTTGCGTAAAACCCGGATGGGTAGTAAGACGTGGTACCAGCCGTTTCATTGGTTGAATGGTCTAAGGCGTTAATCTCTTGTTGAACTGGCTTGCTTATGACGGGTAGATCAGGGTTTGAGACTCATTTGGGTCTACTAAGGTTGGTTTTTCTAAATTGTTTCCTACTCCTCTTCCACGCAAATTCGGGTATATTACTTATAAAATGCTTCCTTCCTCATCCCAACCCGTTAGAGTAAAACTACCCGCCTCGGTGCCGTATTTAGCTAAGGCGAGGGTTTTGTGTTGAGCTAGACTACCGAGGACAGGTAGATCGAGATTCGAATCTCGCTCGGGTTAACTGGGGGTGTTGGTTCCCTAAATGGTTTTCCACTCTCTCTCCCCGCAAATGTGGGTTCACTTCCTTTAAATTAAACCTTCCCAATTTCTAACCCATTAACGTAATTAGTACTTAGCCCGAACGGGTAGTAAGACGCGGTGATAAAAAAAAGATGTGATGTAAATAATTAATAATAAAAATAAATTATAAGTGTCTATCAAATAAGTATAATTATATAGTAAGATGTTATCAACGTTGACTGCAAAAAAAATACGTTTCTCTTTTTTTCTAAAAGGCTCTTCTTATGGACCATTCAACCACTGATGTAGATTTTAATCTTTGTATCGCTCTCTGGTGTGGACTGGTCTATTGAGTAGTAAGTACCGTTATCTTGGTATGACAAGCTCAATGAGACCTTGTAGGACCAGTATTGGAAAAAATATCGTAGTTTCAGATATGATGAGTCAGACTCGTTCCACAAATTCCAAGCACGCCTCATTTCACAATTTCTTATACTACTGCCAGTTGTGAAGCTTCAAAACCACTAAAAACCAATTTACATTTATCTTAGGATGATGTGTTTTGACCTGGTTAAGAATGACTTTATTTTAAGAAGGTTGAATATAGACCCTATTTTGTTTCTAACTTTTCATTTCCATAGCGTTCATCATAGCAGGCCCAATTCAGCTCCTTGCTCGTTTGTGTGTGCGTGCGCGCGCGCGCGTGAGGTATGGGAATAAAAGGGAAAATAAAAGAACTACGATCTGCCAGAAAGGTGTGCAGTGCATTGGTATTTGAATGAGTACTCGATATTTTCCGCGGTGACTATGGGGGACAAAGCGACAAAGTTTCTTGTTAGTAGCTACAGTATGTCCCTATTATGACAAAATGAAGATTTGTGAACAGTGCTTATCTGTGAAGCCATTCTAAAGTGGTCAAAAACTGTCATTTAAATGCAAGTTTTATCTGAATATAATTTCAACAATGTTTAGTATTAGGAACTTCTATTAACGCGTTATCACCATTAATGTTTAATCATAACTGATCCACGTGCAATAATGTTCGTGTAAATTTATCATCTTTAGCTGACTGTATCACAGAGTTGATTGACATGTGATGGACGCTCTTAATCTTAAAATTGCGACATTTCGCAATCCGGCCGCTCTGTGATGAAGAATTTATGTTGAGTATTTAAAAAAACTCTATGGAGTCATTCCACAGTTGATCTTTACCGGAGCCACTGCATCACAGAAAATTATGGAAGCGCTGCTGATCGAACCCAGGCCTCTGATATGTATCCAGGAGCTCTGATTACTGGAACAAATTTGAGTATTTAAATATTTATAAGATATCGATAGTATTACAAAAATACTTACTTAACATCGATGCCTTATATTTACTTAAAAATGAAGCTAACCAAGAAAATCTTAGCCTAATAATCCGAAATGTCCCGGGTAAAAACCTAAAAAAAAATGTTTTCACAATCAGAGGAATGTTGTGTAGACATGAACTCTGTATGTGATGTAACAATATTAATACGACATGTCATCAAAATCCGGGCCTTATTCATGATTTGTAAAGATAACCGACCTACTCCTGTTATAAAAATACAACCCAACCCACCTCATTGATAATTATCTGGTACAGCACCGTAGAACACGTGCCAAATATGTTGACAATGTTAGGAGGAAATTCTTTCATTTACCCGTAGGAATTTTTAAAAATAAAAATGAACAAACCGGGTTATTTCCTAACGGGTAGTAAGACATCATCGGAAATGGGTAGAGGGGATAGACTCGAACTAAAAATAACTTCGTACTCCCATTCTTTTGTAAAAATATTTTGTCACTTGGACAATAGATGTTGATTGACTTCCCTTTTTAAAAGGACACGACATATTCTCCAGGTGGATGGATAGGAAGTGGTTTGGTTACTTTTAAACTGTCAGAGAAGACCTAATGTACTAACTAGTCTATTAGCTACCTACAGACCTGATTAGCTGGCCACGTAGTGTAAGACGTCACTATCGCAATATACTAGACTGCCGATTGCAGGGAGATTGGAGTTTGAATTCCATCCGGGTGTACTGAGGGTGATTTTTCCTCATTTGTTCTTCATTCATCTCCGTCCACGTAAATGCAGGTACACTTCCTATAAATTCAAGAGTCCTAATTCATGAGTGTATATAGTACATATGCATATAACCTGAACAGGTAGTAAGAACGTGGTGCTATAAATATATATACATATATATATATATATATATATATATAATTAGAAAATTGGACTATATATACACAGTCCAATTTTCTAAAAAAATAAAGCCTTTTAAAAATATAAACTTTTTTGCTATCAGTATTGATAATTTTACTGTTATTTTACCGGTTTTAAAAACCAGGCTCTTATGTTAGTGATCGGCGCACCTTGCTATCGACCTATTGGTCCCGGGTTCAATTCCCGGCCAGTACCATGGGTGTTCTTCCCTACGATCACCAGGGTTTAGTTAGTTGACTTAAATTAGGTTAAGAACTTCTAATTGGTATCACACACTAATACTTACAATCATCATCATCATCTCTTCTCATCGGGACATTGAAAGCGCCTCCATGGGAAGGATTCGGACTTACTCTCCGCAAAGGTACCGTCTAATCTTTCCAACAAGAGTTTAATTTTCTTCAAATAGTGACCACAACAATTATTGAATATCTGTCAAAGATGTTCTAGAATCTGAAGTTTTTTCTATCTTAATTTAAAAAAAAAAGTTTCTCATCAAATGCTAGTGTTCTGATGACACAGAGCTAGTCAAGAACTGTTATCATAATGTGTACATAGAAGCTGAGATCCCCCAGTAGGCCAATTTCCGACTTGCCCATCACCGGCAGGATGCTGGTCAGGAAAAAGCTTTATAAAAAAAATAGATACTTTTTTTGATACTCATCACATTAAGTATAATATTTTTATATGAATATTATTTTATTTATCTTTGGTGGTCTTGGAGTGAATTACTCGTCTTTGTTGGCAATGAAGAAATATTTTTTTTATTTTGGGCAAAAATTGTTTTTCTATAAAAACTTTAAAAACACATCCCTTTTTTTTCAGGTTATTTACTTTTCCACCTCAAAAAAAATTGTTTGCACAATTTTAGCAAGTGTATGTCGACCTCAGTGTTCTTGGGGTTTAAGTGCTAGCCTTAGGACCCAGTGTTCATGGGTTCAAATCCATCCAAAGTTGAAAGATTTATCTTGATTGATAAAACTCCGTAGTATAATTTTCTTCGGAGGGGAAGTAAACCCGTTGGTTCCATGTCGATAGTGGCATGTAAAAGAACCCTCTAAGGATTGTGAAAAATACCTTCCGGCAAAATTGGTAAGCCCTTTTGAGCTCGCTCGTAGAAATTCAGTGTGAAAGGAAAGTCAATGGAGAACCACCAGACTACCTTAATTCTTCTAGCACATTGGATCTATACCAGATGGTGCAGGCAGCACTAACCATTCAAAGGGATTGATAAAAAAATTGCATCAAACCAACCTTTTGGTTGTTGACTTAATAATAATAATAATAAGAAGAAGAAAATTATTTTATATCCAAGATGACAGCGTGGATTTCATTATTTTTACGGATGATTCAATGAAAATAGTTTTAGTGAAATTGGCAACTGTCAAAAAATGTATTTCTTCCTCTTTGAGTATAAACACCTCAGATCATGTGTAAGGTTGGCAAACGATATATTGATATAAAAATATACTTATCGATATATTTATATACTATCTGATAAATCGATTGATTCTTAGATATATTTTACTTATCAGCCTGCACCTTAAATCTTATGAATCAAAATAGATTGAACAAATTTTTCCATCTACTTTTTTTTAATAACTCCGTCTTACTACCTGTTCGGTTTTTACGTATATATGATAGTAGTCTACTCTAATGGGATAAAGACGAGGATAGAAGAACTTTGAATACACCTGTATTTATGTGGAAGGAGTGTTGGAAACTATTTTTGAAAAATTACCCTCAATAGACACGACCGGAATTCGAACCCCTTTATTCAAGTCATCAGCAGGCCAATCTAACACTATAGTGCCTTAGACCATTTGGCCACTGAAGATGGTGCTATTTTATTAATTAAATCAATTATTCCTATTTTTATTATTACTAAACTAGTCTGCTATTTTCAAAAACTAAATTAAACATTATAGAGTGAAAAGGGGAAAAGAGCAACATTACAGAACAGCAGCACTAGCGTTCCAATGTAATTAATTGTATCGATAACAAACGATATATCGATATAGGTATATTGTAGCTTTCTATATAAAATGTGCGATACATCAAAAAATGATAACTATATCAATATATGAGGAAAAAATTGCCATCCCTATATCGCATGATAACTGGTGCGAGAGCTCGCTAATAGTAGTAATAATAATAATAATAATAATAATAATCCACCCCTCATGTCCCCTCTTCTCTCTCCGCACCCTCAGCCCCCTCTCCCCCCATATTGAAACATCGACACCACCAGCTACGCTACTGCGCGGTGAGATTCCTGTTAGCGGACCTGCGTAGTAGCTTATCATTTAAACAAAATACATCCGACTTCTCCTCCATTATTGTGTTGCATTTGGGGACCATTGAATATATAACATCTACTAATATAATATTAATTTGTTTTCTATATACATTAGTGGGTCCCCAAGGATAAATATCAACTTCAAATACAAAGAGAAATTATAGTTGAACGTGTTTGCTTGTATAGATTTATGTGGGTATTTTTATGTTACCTATATAGTCGGCCCTATTATGTGTTCGCGCGCGCGCGCGCGCGTACACACACACACGCATACACTCAGATGAGCAGCTATAATTACTATCCATATTTTTATTTAAGACTTAAATTTATACTTTAATTTCTCTTTGTATTTGAAGTTGATATTTTTCCTTGATGATTCAAGTTAGATAGAAAACAAACTAATATTATATTAATTATCACATATTTTTCGTGAATTTAACGTTTTTCAAATGGCTTAGTCATATGTCACACAATTGGTGGGTATTTAAAAAAAAACACTTTAGTCACACATCTCACGTTTTCCCAAGTAAGCCTACATATTATGTGATGACAAGCTTCCGTTTTCTAAGTTTGTTGATTTTGGATCTCTAGCGCTAACACAATACAGGCCTAAATTCAAACGCATACTTATTCTATTTTATTTATATGGTAACAATCGTAATTAGTAAGCCTAGTTCTATGAACAGAAGACCTTGTTCCCTCCAGTCAAAGAATGCTCAGCTCATCATGTTAAGAATTGATTAATTCTTATCGTTGCTACAGTCTTAAGATTTGTCTTTGGATTTTATTATTATTATTATTATTATTAGCACCGCGTCTTACTACCCGTTCGGGTTATACGCTCTTACGCTAATGTGTAATGGTAGGGTGATTGTGAGATGAAATGAAGGACCTACAGTTTAACGTGGAATCCGAACCACGGTGGAGACCTGGCATTCCTCACATTCACAAGATGTCTTGTCAGAGGTGAAGGAAGGGTTTGGTAATCAGATAAATCTTTGCCGGGACCGAGGATTGAACCCCGGCCACCAGCATAGAAGTCTGACACCTTACCCCTAGACCACCAGGTCACCCTGTCTTTGGATTTAAAAATGAAAAATTTCTTATTTAGTTTCTCCTTGAAATTGAATTTGATATTTTTACTTGATGATCAATTTATATCCTACATAAAATAAACTAATAATATACATAATAATATATTATATTAATATAAAATAACCACTGGCCACTCTGTTTAAGGTCATTTGACAACTAAAATAACTAATA
The DNA here is from genome assembly GCA_902151445.1 of Timema monikensis. Lineage (NCBI taxonomy): Eukaryota > Metazoa > Arthropoda > Insecta > Phasmatodea > Timematidae > Timema > Timema monikensis. The sequence goes on from CABFVZ010001258.1 coordinate 112,478, forward strand.
TCTTTTGAAACAATAACATTTTGGTAGGGAGTTTAACATATTTGGAGGTAGGGGGTTATCTCGGAAAAGATAGCAAGTAGCAATGTCTCAGCTTATTCCAGCAACACCAACCAGATAAAGAAGCCGGCGTCTGCTTTACCTGGGTGTGTCATTAGTTGGGATTATCTGACCCTCTGTATCAGCCGGGCATATTAGGTTCTGCCAGTCGGTGTTGTCTCTATAATCGGTACAGTCAATACAAGAAATTTAATGAAATAGACATTATATATTTATACTTCCAATGATCAGTTTCAACACATTAATAAAACTAACTAGTAGAGCTAGGTTGAAAAAATATATTTAACGATATTGTGTGTTGTAAAATGAGATAAAATAAAATTATTGGGCTGTAAAAAGATTAGTATTTATAGCTCATATAATTAAAAATAATCTATTTTTACACTTTTAAACAGTTTATACAAGCCAAGCACTAGATATGTTTATTGTGTCTTAGTGACATAACACTGGCCGAATTTTCACTTTCTCTTAGCAAGAGAAAGTAAGGTAATTGTGGGAAAAATTCATTTTCTAAATTATGATAAATCTTTACGTTTTATGTGACCCCAAATAAAAAAAAAAGTTGATTTTATAAGTTCGTCTCTCCCCATTTCTATCGGTTAACCTGTCCCTGGCCACAAATCCGAAACAATTCGATATATTTTGTTCAAACTTATATATTGTATTTTATAAGGCTATGCGCCAAGACTTTTTATTTTACTCTAGCCTCAAATTATTAATAGTTTTCTTCTGAGTGATTTATTTTTATTGAATTTTTTTTCGAAAATGGTTCTAATGATTTTGGTTAAAATTTACCTATATCTGGGGATTGTGTGGTATAGAAAATAACACCGTAAAGACTATTTGTTTTTTTGGGTAAAAACTCATTTACGGGTGTGGTTTACTGATGACTTATATTTTCAAAAACTTGAAACATTTTTATAATGGCCCTAATTATTTGGTTTTAAATGAGTATTTTGGGAGTATTTGTAATGGAAAATTGCACACTTTAGTGGGTTTGTTAAGTAAAAAATCGTTTAAATGTTGTTTAAAAAAAAGGGCTTTTTTTAAAAAAAATTAAAGGAGTTTTAAAATTACTCTAATAATTTGGTTACAAGTGGGTTTATGGGGAGTGTTTGACATGACAAACTGTATACTGGTTTTGGGGTTATACATTTGTTTAAGAATGATGATTAATTTTTTTTAAAAAAGCTTTGATGATTTTGTTTAAAATGCATACATACCAAATGTGACTGCATACATGGTTTTTTAATAAGTAAAAGTTAATTAAATAATTGTTTACTGATGAGTGAACGTAAGAAACATTTTGAAAAAAGGTTATAATAAGTTCGTTAAAATGTTTATGTATGAGTATGGTTTATATTATAAAATTAATAAAACCGAATTATTGTTTTTTGAGATTAATTTCGTTTAAGGATGGTTTACTGATGACTTTTTATCTGTTTTTTTTTTAGAAATTGAATACTCCTTATCTCCATTTATGTTTAATCAGAAATGATCCACGTGCAATAGTGTTTGTATAAATCTATGGTTTCGAGCTGAATGTATCACAGAGTTGATTAGTACGTGATGCATACTCTGAATTTCCCTCTACTAATGAATCACAAGGGCGTAAATAATAATGACTTGAAACAGGATACCATCCTTTTCAACATTTGGTCTAAAAAAAACTCAAATGAACACACAAGCATTACCAAACTGAATGAAGTTCACTTTGACCAACTATCGGCTACTTTTTAAAAGAAAAAAAAAACTTTTTTTTTTCTTGGATGGTGGGTATGTTTCTTCTACCCGTTTTTTTTTTTTTGACTCCTGAAAAAAAGAAAAGGAAACTTAAGCTAACTTCTGGGTGTGTGTGTGTTTATGTGAAGAAGAAATACGGGTGAGTTGCCGTCCAAGGAAGCGGAATAAATGAGTGATAATTGGTTGTGGATCTTCCCACTGGCCACCTCATGGTTTATGGTACATATAACGTTCCCCCACCCCCCTGGTCTCTACCCATTCACCCCCACCCCCAAATCCTCCTACACACAACTACGACCTGTCCCCAGAGGGTTTCTTTGGTTCCTTTGTGGAAGCCGGTAAGTTAAAGAAGATGACCGTAGCTCAGAAACATGTGCCCATATGTGACAAAGCAAAATACCAAACTAACAATAAGTTTGTTTATACCAGGGATGTGCAAACTTACTTAAAGGAGGGCCAGATTAAAAAATAATAGTTTGGCCAGCTAAAGACTTGTATTCATAATTTTGTCTTCAAATTTATTTATTTTTTAAATGATAAACTGACATAAAGAAGAGTGTGAATACATTAATAACCATCATCAAAGCCTGGATTTTGATGACCTGTCTTTTTTTTATATATATACATAGAGTGCTCATAATTACATAAACTATGTTCATAATCACCTTGTAAAACGTTTTTAGACAATTTTTATAAGTAATTTTTTGGTCATGTTTGAATTTTGGGTTGTATTTTTTTTTTTTTGCCTCATTTTTGTAACAATTTTTTAGAAATTTTTTGAGTCATTTTAATGCATTTATGTTGAATAATTAAATTTTTAAATAACATCCTATCAATATTTTATAAATGCATTTTTTTCCCCCAACACAGTGGTCGTAATCAGAATTATCTAATGTAGCCCTAATAGATTAACCTTATATAATCTTTGCTTGTATGGTTGTAAAATACACTTGTAAGAATTGTTTTTTGGCTTTTCATCATATGACTATTCTTAATTTACATTTGTTAAGTGCGTGTTTGAGCAGAATGCAGGGATTTAATTGCTGAATTTTCTTCATATGAATATTCTATAGTTTACATTTGTAAAGTGCGTGTTTGATTTAATCTGGTGGATTTATTACGAGTTTTTATTCATATTCTTAGGGTAGTTTATGAAAATTTGAAGTCATTTTTAGAATTTTTATGTCATTTTATAGGTATTTTAACATTATTTTAAGGTCATTAAAAGCCGGGCCCTGCAAGTCAGTTTTTAAGATCACATTTCCTAAGTTCCATGATTGAAAACAATTGTTTGAATGAATATGAGTTTGCAAACAATGCCATGAAGTTTTTGACATGAATTACCAAGTTTGAAAATGTTGATTTTAGCATGGTTTTATAAATTTACGGTTTTATGTTGGTTTGAAAAAGCCTGCTTCACAATGCAATACATTTAAACTATTTATACCGTGGGTCAAATTGAACAAACCCTCGGGCCGTATTTGTCTTGTCTTTGCACCGAACAGACTGTTTTTACAAAATAAAAAATTCAATTATTCAAGATATTTGTCATATGCATATTAATTTGTGACTAGGCCTGTATGAGAATTACATTAGAAGCTTATGGCAATTTGAACATAAAGTAATCAAATTTTATGATTTCAAATAAGTTTATAGGGGTATATGTCAAAAAATATTTTGGAAATGTGTCAGGACAGTGGACGAAAAACTCTGATTAGGTTGAAGTTATAAATCTGAACAATAAATTTAGATTATATATCTTGTAAAACTTTTAAAAGGAAAACATATGTGAACTCAAAAATGTTATCTTAAAACATTCTTAAAGTTTGATAGTTTGCTAATCAGTAGCATCCTCTTCTTGATAATCTAGCCGTTGCTATCCTGGTCCAGTTTTCTAATCAGTAGAATCTTATTATTGCTGAAAGCAGATTTTGCCATTGCTATGCAGTACCAGTTTGCTAGTCAGTAGCATCTTATTATTGCTGAAAGAAGATTTGGCCATTGCTATGCAGGACCAGTTTGCTAGTCAGTAGCATCTTATTATTGCTTAAATAAGATTTGGCCAATGCTATGCAGGACCAATTTGCTAGTCAGTAGCATCTTATTATTGCTGAAAGCAGATTTGGCCAATGCTATGCAGGACCAGTTTGCTAGTCGGTAGCATCTTATTATTTCTGAAAGCAGATTTGGCCAATGCTATGCAGGACCAGTTTGCTAGTCAGTAGCATCTTATTATTTCTGAAAGCAGATTTGGCCAATGCTATGCAGGACCAGTTTGCTAGTCGGTAGCTTCCTCATTTTTCTGAAAGCAACCATGACCGTTGCTATTTTTGGCTTTATTCCCCGTTTACTCTGCGCGTTTCTCACACTGATATACGTCCTGGCACATCGATCACCTCACCTCTCTCCAACTAAGTTCTTAGCTTGAAATTGTAGATAAGGCTTTCTTTACTAGCTTGGTGCGTCGGTGGATCCAAATAGTGTTAATTGGCCAGGGAGCCCTTTCACCCTTCAGAAGCTATCAACCCAGGAAATAAGTTGATTATCACATCTCCTCAACCCCCCCCCCCTTGCTGGCAGGTTCTGGGAGCAGACTGTACACTCAACGGTGATTGAAAGGGAAAGGGGGGTAAGGAAGGTTAGAAGAATAAACCAATCTTTAGGCTTAGGTTTTTAGTAATTTACAGAAATTACTTATAATATTAATGTGGGTTAGAAAATATTTTAATTGGGATGGTAAGGATTGTGAGTTAAGACCATTAGTTTTGCAGTTTTTATAATAAAACATTCGTTATGAAATTATTTATATGTAATATATTGCTTCAGTAGAAACATAGTTTAAAATCAACAGTTCTAAAGGTGTCCTAAAATCAGATGAGAACATTTAATCATAATTTAAAAGTTTCCTATCAAATCCTGATATGTTCATGACAAATATTCAAGAATTCTTTTATATTAATATGTAAAATAAGACAGTGTAGAAACACTGTACAATAATGTAGAGTAAATGATAGTGAAGGAAGCCAACCTGAAAGGATAGTTAGGTTAGGCCTAGGTAGAAGAACACACTTCTCTCCATTTCTTCTCTTCTTTTCTTCTCTTCTTAAACTATTACACATCACACATACATTTCCAAGCCATTAGACAATAATTCATTTTATTAGATTACTGTGTGTAATTGAACTAAACTATTTTTATTTAAAGCAATTTTGATTTATTTTGAGTAAGAAAAGAAAATGTTTGCTATTAAAATTGCAAAAACACTAACCTTTTCTCATGCCCTCTTTCACCCCTTCTTAAGCTGAGTTTTTTTGTGGTAGTTTTTATTAAAATAAATCTTCTGCTGATACGTTTAGTTTAATTTTGTACACAACGTAATCTCAACAGTTATTGAATATTTTTTTTATAATTCTAGTGGAATTTTACCAAGGCTCTTCTTTAAAAAATTAAATTAGATATCCAACCATAAAATTAAGGGTCCATTGTACAGAGTTCCTCGCTACAAATCCAGAGGTCCTTTGTTCGATCCCTGGCGCTTCCAAAATTTATATATGTAACAGTGTATCTGTAACGGGGTCAAAATCAAATCAAATGAGGAGCTACTTGAATAAAGAAGTATCAGCTCCGGTTTAGAAAACTGAGATTAATGGCTGGAGGGCTAGTTGTGCTGACCACTTGACTCCCTATAAACGCAAATGTTGACACAATCATTGCCAATGGCGGTGGCCGCTCGGTCAGTATGGGTCACTTGACAGCTCACACTGTGAAGTTTTTTTTAACAGCGGAAAGAGAATAAATTGATTTCCTCGAAATTGGCAATATTTAAGATCTCAGAATAAATGGCTTATTTCTTTGGACAATGACTTGGAGAATAGGCCCTAACACATATACGGATATTTCAATTTTTTATAATATCTCCGCAACGCTTTGAGCTACACAATAAAAGTTATTATTGTAAATTTGTAGGACTAATAAAAAAACACTTTTTAATCAATTATACTTTTTTTATAAAACTAATAGTATCAGAGTTATAAGTAAATACTCGTATATATTTTAATGTGGGGTCTTGGAAATGAGGAGTAGTTGTTATGCTCTTTGGTGGACAAAGAGGCTCATTTTCTCCTCAATATGTTTCTGTAACGGTGTATATTATTTAGTTCATACAAACAGTTCTAGGCCAAGGAGGGATAAGTTCTGCTCTGTGCAAAATACAATTTATTTTTTTGCTTAAGATTCTGACAAAATCGTATTTTTTTTCCTGTGACCCCATAAGTAGTTTTAATTGTGGTCAAACGGGTTTGACACGCCTGGTCTAGAGGCACTGTCCCCAAAAATGACAAGAATAAAATTGGGTACTTTATTCTAGATCAGGGGTAGCAAAACTATGTCACGTGAACACGATTCATGTTGTAGGCCTACGCCGAAATTAATAAGATATACATAAAGTTACTCACTTAGGTGGCCGCATGGCTTAACGCACTAACACTCTACCTTCACGCAAATTTGGGCGCATTTTCTATAGATATAACCTTATTAATCCCTATAACCATAGCGTAATTAGTACATAAGCGTGTAGCCCAAAAGAGAAGTAAAACCCATGGTAAAAAAAAAACCTTTCCCAGACTGGTATAATTTTTTGAAATCAATCGTATTTCAACAGCCATGTCATATCACAATGATATTTGTGAAGACAACAATTAGAAATCGTCTTGCTCGTATTTAAGGTGGGGATGTTGGAACACTAGAAAAGACCACAGTTTTTGCAGTTTTTATAGCAACACTTTTTGGTCAAAATAAACAAAATATTTCTACAGTAGAATCATAGAGTTTAATTTTCTTCACACGGTGATATCAACAGTTGTTGAAGATCTGTCATGAGCATAGTGGCATTATATGAGAAACTTTTTAAATGAAGAGAAAAAAGTTGTTATTAAATTCAAGGATACCATTGACAGATATTCAACCACTGTTGATATCACCATGTGGAGAAAATTAAACTCAATGTTTGTACTGAAGAAATATTTTATTTATGTTAACCAAAAAATGTTATTAAATTAAAAACTGCAAAAACACTTTTTCTGCCTCCCTTACATCCCCCCACCTTAAGTGCATCTTGCGGACTATTGATTAACACAATCTATGAAACAATCATAAATATATTGAAGAATCAAATAGCCGAAGCTATTATTTATGCTTTTTATTGAGGAATTCTCCATCAATATATCATACTCTGAAAATTGAAAAATGACACTGGGATACGGGAATCGAACCCGGGACCTTTGGCTTAGTACGCCAATGCTCTACCCACTGAACTATCCAGGTATCGTCCCGTGCTCATGGTCATTCTTCACTCATATTTTAAGGCAGAGTCTCTGATGGACGTGCGGGAATCATCCCTTGGTGGTTAAGGCATTGGTGTACTAAACCAAAGGCCGATAGTTCGATTCCCGTGACCTGGTGTCATTTTTCAATTTAAAGAATATGTTATTTATATGTGGCTATAACCGTGACGAACAGATATAATAGTTTGGCTATTTAATCCACAGAGACGTCTCACCATTGCTATTATAAATGTCACGTGAGAAGTAAGGACGCCCGCAGGATTTTTCTCCGGGGTGGAAACCGGTGGTCATGGGGGGTCTGGTCCATGAAAATACATCAAATTGAAGCCTCAAAAGACGCTTTTTAAGGCAATCCTTGTCTCCTGAAAATAAGATACAACATAAAAACAATGTTTCAAATTTATCGGGGTGGACACTTGACCTTGACAATTTGAATGGCAAATACTGTTGGAATTGCTCGCGAATGCGCCAAACTATCAACCCTTAAGTTAGTAGGTAGGCTGATGGTGGGTGCTAGTAATTAGTTTATTAGTTATATTATATAATTCTCTGTTTGTTGACATGAGGCACTGTTTGAACGCTAGATAAGAACACTGTTGGGTGGGATTAGTCTTCATATATATATATATATTTACAGCATCAGAATCTCAAAGGGAGCAATTGAGCCCCTCTTGCGGGCGCTCTTGGTGAGAAGCACCTTTGGTGAATCCGACTTGAGATTTGAACCTTATCAGCCCTGACAACAGTATTTCGTACACACCACCTTAGACATCCCAACCACCGATGCAGGTGTAAAAGAAAAAAAATCCTACAATGTGTTAAAAAAAATTATGCTAAGCTCTTGACTTCTATGAGGTTGGAAAAGGACTTCTGTTGACATTGCCACAAGGTCGTCGTTAAACTGTAGGTCCCAAGTGTAAATGAACAAGACTAACACAATGTTTGTGTGAAAAGAAGGGGGAGGACTTGGGTAGTAGGAATATCTCAAACATCTTATGACTGTTTTTTTCATACAGACTTAAGAGGGGAGCAAAAATAAACTAGGAAAAAAAGGGTTTAAGAATTTGGACTGACGTGTATATATACACAACACACACACGCGGACGCATAACGTGTTGCTCCAAATGAGGATTTAATTTGACGTCGTAAATTACCCAATTCTTAAGGGAGCTGTATATGTTTGGATTGCTTCAAATAAACATAGGGTTGCTGGGGGGTTAAAATTGTTGAGATTTTTTTTTTTCTCTTTCAGATGTGTGTGTTTTTCATATAGGATTACACAAACTTTTTTCTGTTTTATTTATTTTTTAGAAAATCTACTGTTATTGTTGGTAATTTAAAAAAAAGAAGAGGGTTTATGGTTGGAGGGGGGGGGGGGGGGGGAAGGGGGGGGGTCNGATGATGAAGTTGAAGTAAATATCTTAAGGCGTTATTTGGGATGTGTTTTATTTATGGGATAGGGAGTAGATATTGTGTCAGTAAGTCCTTGTTCTTCTGTCAAGGCGATGAGGGTTGGTGTAGGAAAGGGTGGGGGGGAGGGTGTAAAAGATGGGTGCGTTCTGAAACTCACTGTGGGTCGCCTTGTGGCCTTACCTTCGGTTAGCGTAGGTTAGGAGGGTTGGTAGGCCTGTCGCTTGTAGTTAGGCCTGACACCGTTTACCAACTGTCCCTCCCCCCTCCCCCCTATGCTGTTCTTCCATCCTAGTATGTCTAGGGGATTTTTTTTTAAAAAACACGCCAATATAAGGTGAGAAAGTATAAAACATGAGAAAGGTAAGTGTTTTTGCATCTTTACAGCAAAGCATTATTTATTTTTTATTTGTAAAAATAAATAAAATATATCTCCAGTAGAAACATTGAATTTAATTTTCTTCACACGTTGACCTCAACAGTTGTTGAATATCTCGTCACCCGAGAATGCAAGTGTTCTATGTCCAATTTTTCATTTTTGTGTAAAAGAGCATTGAAGTTTGACCTTCCATATAAAACCAGTGTTACTAGATGACAACTCGAGTTTTTATTTTCTTAAGTAATTATATAGTAGTCTCAATTTCCCCGCAGGTGAATCATATGCATTTTAAATAAACGTAAACACCAAATATATCAAATTTAACAATTTTGGGGATAGAACACTTGTATTCTTGGCTGACAATCTGTCAAGAGTGCTCAAGAATTTAATGGCAACTTTTTCTCTTAATTTAGAAAAGTTTTTCATCTAATGCCGCTATGCTCATGACAGATATTAAACAGTTGTTGAGGTCACCATGGGGATAAAATTAAACTCTATGTTTCTACTGGAGATATATTTTACTTATTTTGACCATAAAAAAAAGTTGTAATATATTTTTATTTTCACTTATTTAACGTGCACTTTCTGAACCAACTTATTATATCAGCACATGAGAATGTCTATGAGCCCCCCCAAAAAAAAGCCGTTAAAAGTATTCTCAAATACCTTCCAGGGCTATTTCATAACGACAGATTTACTTCCCCTCCGAAAGAAGTTGTGCTACGGATTTTTATCGCTCAAGAAAAATCCATTGACCCCGGCTGGGTTTGAACCCACGAATATCTTGCCTATAGCAACAGACTATACTGCTGGTGATGTGGAAATCGGGACTAGATCCCGGTTTTTTTTCCCCCTAAATGGTTTACCACTATCTCTCTTATAAACTTAATCTTTCTCATCCCTTGCCCATTAGCGTAATTAGAAGGACTACCTACATAAATGTATATCCCTTATAGGTAGTAAGAGACTGTGTTGAAAAAAAAACTTATCATTATTAATGCGGGATTTGACCAAAAATATTTTGGATGAACAATTTTGCCATCTAAAATTTTATATTTCAATTAAACATATGTTTTTTTTAACACTAGACATGACAATCTTGTATTAGACTTTAACCTAGTTTGTAAAATTTATTTATAAATTATTTTTAATGGATTTTCACTAAGTTCGTCCTTTTTTTCTTCTTACATTAAAATATTAATAACAGGCCTACATCAATTTTCAAGTCTTATTATTTTGTATTGTAATGCTCCTTACTTAAATTATTATTTTAGAATGTTTTCTAACGTGTTTTTATATGAAGATAAAAAGTTTTGGTTGAATTTTTCGATGCCCATGATTAGTATCCTATAACTCTGTGTAGAGATTATTGAATCAAACGTATATATGGCATACAATATTTTAATTAGTATTTAGATAGGAGTTTATTTTAACTGTAAAACTACAGGTCTTAAATCATGCTCGCTTCCCTTCACAACAAATATGTCTATCGATTTAGTATTAATCTGGAGACAAAACTAACTTGTATATAGTCTCACATCACATATTGTCACTTATCTTAGTCTTGTTAAAACTACTCTACATATTTTAACGAGTTAAGAAGCTGACATATTTGACAGATGGTGTCAGGTTTCAACAACTGTTTGATAAATATATATACTTTTTTTTATGTTAGCTAATCTATATTTATTTTTAACAGCTTTTTAAAGTGTCAAAATACTACGCTATAGTCAGTTATGAAGAAATATTTTCGACTATATATAATATATTACGCGCTTTGCTTGTTGGGGGCTCCCCCCCCCCCCCCACCAACCCC
>CABFVZ010001258.1:123240-134854 GCA_902151445.1 Timema monikensis
CCCCCCCCCCCCCCCAAACCCCCGGTGAGTTTTCTTTACAAGTGGATGTAAGCTAATGTAATTCCAGAGCCGTTTTTTGATAAGTGGTACCGTTTAGCGACTAAAGACCTCAAAAGAAAAGTCCTCACCGACTTTAAAGTAGCTCTGATATTTTGAAATTTTTTCAGGGATTAGATTTTTTTTTTTAACTTTTTGGAACTTTCCCGTTTACAGGCTAGAAGCCTATAAGTTCACCAAATTTCAAGTTTCTAGCCCATCTCTAAATGGCTAAAAACTAATTACAGTCAGTGAGTCAGTCATGTGGCTTTATAGTAGTATAATCTATAATATGATGTTGCTGTTTCATGTGTCCTTGATCTAAGAAAACTGGGTTTTACATTCTGTTTTTCTCCACATCTGTATTTACCGTTCATTTTAAATTGAAAAGTAGCAAGTGAACCTTTAATTATTTCACTATGATATAACTTTTCTACTATATAATATAATGGGGATGTTTTAGAGGGAAAAAATAAAATATTAAATTTTTACTTTTCTTATAGAGAAAGTATTGTAATAGAGAAACTCTTTAACCTTGACTTTATGATGATGCTTTTTCATTTGTCCTTGAACTATGAAAATAGGATTTTACATTCTGTTTCCTCCATGTTTGTATTCACCCTTAATTTATTTTGTAAGATTGCATGCTAATCTTTGATTACTTCACTATGGTGTATCTTATAAGATGAGATCATAGTAGAATCGGTCAAGGTAAGACTGATACCTTTCAGGATAAACTAAGTATAGAATCAGATTTAAATGAAAGCTTATGCTGGCTGTATATTCACGCATAACGCATAGATAATAGTGAACAATGTCTAGCATACAGTGCACAATTCATAATATTAAAAATACACATTTAAATGTACTTTTAGCAATATATGAAAGCAGATCTATAGTTTGATTTTAATAAAAGTTCGTTACTTGAAAACAGATAATTCATGTTGCTACAGTGGCAGGAATAAAACTTTTACAATTGTTTTTAAATTATGTGTTCGTTTAATTAGTTCTATAAAAATAAATAGTTAATACAGTAATCTATAAGCAAATATTATTGGAAGCTTTTTATAACTTTTAGAAGAACTTTATAACCATGTATTAAGGCATATTTCTAATAAAGTGCCAAAATTTAGTGACTTTAAATCAACGTTGGTGGTCGAAAGTAAAAATCTAGATAGATTCAACCCGTAATCAACCAGTATTACCTTGACCGACTATTATTATTATCATTAGCACCGCATCTTACTAACCGTTCGGGTTAAACGCACTTACGCTAATGTGTAATGGTAGGGTGATTGTGAGATGAAATGAAGGACCTACAGTTTAACGTGGAATCCAAAACCACGGTGGAGGCCTGGCATTCCACACATTTACAAGATGTGATTAATAAACGCATTGTTAGAGTTGAAGAAAGGTTTCGGGAATCAAATAAATCTGTGCCGGGACCGAGGATTGAACCCTAGACCCCCAGCACACAAGTCTGACACCTTACCCCCTAGACCAACAGGTCACCCTTTGACTGACTACACTATGGTACTCTCTGAGATACGAAACTAATAGCTGGCAATCCAGTTTATAGCTAGCCTGACTCTTAAGAGCATGTGGTCACCTTATTTGTTTCTTTACGCTACATCCATTACTCTTTCCAGCTCATGGACTGAGTCAGTTTTTTATTCAACCCATATATTCTCCACTACCAGCTTACTTTGCCTATCGTAGCTTCATGTGTCTTACAATCTAACTTAATACTAGAACAGGCACAACATCCAATCCCCGGACATCAATTTATCAATGTTAAAGAGTAAACCCAAATTTCACCAATGATAAATTTTTTGGCCATGCTGGGAATCGAACCTGGGTCCCATAGCTCACTAGACAGACATGCTATCGGTGGAGTTAAGGTATCGGATAAGCCTCTTAAATGCAGCCATTTATAGCCTTCGTGTTTAACGATTAGGTTTTTTGAAATGTTAGTTTTATATACTGTTCCTTGTGGGTGGAAAACAAAAGCCATACTGGGGGGAGGGATTTGGAGAAGAAATCATCACCCTCTTACTCCTCCCTTTATATCATTATTAGTATATTAGGGGTGAACAAAATTATAGCATTTTGTGAATTGATAGATGTTTGTAAGCAAGGTACTTCTTAAATTAGAAAATAGTAGCAAATAACTCAAGCTTAAATGGTAGGCCTATAGTGCTATGTATAGAAACATACTACTAAAATTATTAATTACGAGCTAAGGGCAGTAGTTTCCAATTCGCAAAGCAAAAAAAAAAGCTAAATAAATCAAATATTTCTCCAGTAGAAACATAGAGTATAATTTTATTCGCGTTGTGATATCAACAGCTGTTGAATATCTATCTAGAGTGTCATAAAATTTAATGAAAACTGTATCTCTTAATTTAAAAAGTTTATCATAAAATGCTAATGTGTTCATGAGAAATATTCACGAATTTTGGGATTACTATGTGTAGAAAATTAAACTCAATATTTCTACTGGAGCATTATTTGAATCTATTTTTGACGAAAAATATGGGTTGCTTTTCTGTGAAAACTGCAAAAACACCTTTTCTTACGTTCCCCAGTATCCCACCTTAAGATCGTTCATCCCTCACCCATCAAACGTCGGATAGAATCGTAAATTTACACGAACATAATTGCACGTGGATCTCTGATTAAACATTAAGGGAGATAAAGAGTTAAGAGAAGATCCCAATATTGGACATTGATGAAACATTAAATTATATTTGCATACAAACTGCATTGAAAAGGCCGTTTTTGACTATTTTATAATTGATTCACAGATAAACATTGTGCTCAAATATTCATTCTGTTATAGTAGACACATACTGTAGTTACTAACAATAAACTTTGTCGCTTTGTCTCCCATCGTCATCGCGGAAAATGTCGAGTAATCATTCAAATACGAATGCACTGGACACCTTTCTGGCAGATAGTACGTCTTTTATTTTCCCTTTTACTCCCACACCTCACGTGAGCCGGGAGCTGAGTTGGGCCTGCTGTGATGCTCGCTTTTAAACACTAAATATTTGTTTTTGGTTACAATACTACCGTCATAATAGATCAACCACAAATTTTACTTATTCTCTACCAACAGTCGTTTCCTTTTAATTTGTAGGCCTATTATATAGTAAATAATAATACAACAGTAAGGTTCAAATATTATATACTTATATTAATTTTCAATTAAAAGTTTGTAAAAATAGTTCCTGCAAAATGGAGATATATTTAATTATTAGTAACAATTAATTTTTGTAAGTTTGTGCGAAACTAAGATTTTCAAGTTCTAAACTAATCCAAATCTTTGCTTACTAATACGAATCGAGTATTTTAAAATGAAAATGGTTTGAATCGAAACCAAATCAAAAATTTTACACTTAAAATGGTTCTAATCAAATCAAAATAAATTATAATTAAAATGGTTTGAATCAATTTATGTTCTAGTTAGATTTAATGTTTTTAATCGATTCAAAATAAAATATTAAAAGGGTTCTAGTTAAACAATTTTATTTAAAAAAATGTTATCAAATACAAATACATTATTAGAATAAATTATATATATATATTACAATTGAGTCCAATAAGTAAATTATTTTCAGAACAACCGTGTTCAAATAATGGCTGAATATTTAATAAGCAGGATCCTCAATCTTCTCACAGTCTAGTCAAATAATTGATCCACACTAACTTCTTGCTCTAAAGCAAATTCCAATTAAAAATTATAGGTTTTTTTGGGAAGAGGGAGGAGGGATCTCAAATTCGATATTTTCTCGAAACATTGAATTTGGAATATCCCAAAAAAAAACAGCAGATCTGAATATTTGAGGATTTTTAATATTGATTACTTGGTTACTTGGAATCATCCCGGTCGTGTATACTGAGTGTGGTGTTTTACTAAATAGTTTTCCAATCTCACTTAATGCAAATGTCTGTAGGCCTACATTTTATCTTAAATTAAACAACCTTTATCACTATTCCATTAACATATTAATTAATGCGTACAACCCGAAAATGAAGGGAGATGTGCAAAAATTAAATTGTACAGCTGTTTGTTTGAACTGCACCGCGCCCCGGTTGTAACGTTGGTTTGCAAGTTAGGGATCTGATCTACACTAGAACCGATGACTCATTAGTAAACTAGATAATTGCTATTTAATAAAATTAAAAGACTCTTCTAATATATGTAATACATACTATACGTGTACATATATATATTGTATGTTAAAACACAAAGTTTGGAATTTATCTCATTTTCACGTAGAACAATACAATGTCACCATAGTAATATTCAACAAATCTATTTAGTAGCTTCATTATTTATATTTCTTAATCCACTGTTGTTCAACCTAGGGTGCGCGTACCCCCGGGGGTGCGTGAAAACATCATAGGGAGTATGTAAGATTAAAAATATATTTTTATGTATACATTTTTAATTATTTCGAATGTAATTTATTTTAAATATAGATGATAGAATATGTATAAATTGAATAATATACAAACAATTTTAAAGATAAAAGGTTGAACATAAATTGTATTTAAAGACACATAAACAAAATAGATTGAATACTGTTGTTCCAATATATGGTAAAACAGATGGCGTTATAACCGGGGGGCATTATAGTTTTTTTTTAAATTAGTAAAATTGTATTTGAAAAATAGAAATGATCTTCTCAAACACACACCTACTCCAAACCAAATATTGGTCACCTATTTAAGGGTAGAGGGGGGCCTTACAATGATCCATGGCAAGTAGCACACCCCAAACAGCCCTTACCCCCCTGACCCACACACACATACAAAAATTAACTCTGGTCACGACTTAAGATGTGAACGGGGTTCGTGTTGTGCCGGGATCTGTCCGGTGGTTCACCGTTTAGTGTGGGCCTCGTCTACCGTTCGTCTGACTCACATAAAGCCGGCGACCTTTTTCTTTATTTAAAACGGTCCCAATTGATTCACGAATAAGAACGCACCGTTCCCCGTGGCAACTTGCAATCTCTCTCGCTCTTTGACCTACAATTTGAGACACTTACTTATAACTTGTAAGCTATGCGAAATGAAATAATAGATACACATACAGAAACATATTGAACAAAAAAGAAATGTCACCGTTCACAAAATAGCTTAAAATAATTAGTATGACACCTTTACAAAAATATATTGAACAAACGGGAACCTCAATGTTTACCAAAGAGCACAAAATAATTCATAAATACTGTTAAAGAATTTAATTGAACAAAAAGGAATGTCACCTTTCACTAAAGAGCATAAATTAATTAATATATACCATTACTAAAAAATAACGTGACTGCTCACCAAAGAGCCTAAATAAATTAATATATACCTTTACTAAAAAATAACGTGACTGCTCACCAAAGAGCCTAAATTAATTAATATATACCGTTACTAAAAAATAACGTGACTGCTCACCAAAGAGCCTAAATTAATTAATATATACCGTTACTAAAAAATAACGTGACTGCTCAACAAAGAGCCTAAATTAATTAATATATACCGTTACTAAAAACTAACGTGACTGCTCAACAAAGAGCCTAAATTAATTAATATATACCGTTACTAAAAAATAACGTGACTGCTCAACAAAGTGCCTAAATTAATTAATATATACCGTTACTAAAAAATAACGTGACTGCTCAACAAAGAGCCTAAATTAATTAGTATATACTGTTACTAAAAGATAACGTGACTGCTCACCAAAGAGCCTAAATTAATTAATCTAGAACGCTACAAAAATATATTGAACAAAAAGGAACGTGACTGTTCACCAAAGAGCACAAATTGATTAGTATACGTTACAAAAAGTTATTGAACATAGTGACTTTTACCAATCTCGAATATTATAGGACCTAAGAAATTGAGTATTTGACCGTCACATTTCTGGTTCTTAGACACTAATATGAAGTTAAATCGATGCCAAATTATGTATATATTTAAGGATCAATCTTCACTTTAGTAAAAATATGATCATTTATGTGAGTTTTAACGAAAGGAAAGTCCACAGTTGAACTCATTTTACCGACGCACATCGGTGAAAGTGGACTCGGTGAGAATAGAGCACGATCCTCTGAAACTAGGCTGAAGTTTACCGTCAGGGGTTTGTTATATCAGTTCTCATGTTCCTTAGCAGTTAGTCCTACTCTACAAACTTTTGTTTGTAACAAAGTTTTTTCCCTTGAAAAACTTTGCGAGTCTTTCTCAGTAAATAGTTTAGTTAAAAAGTTTCGACTTTTAGAAATAAAATAAAATACAGAGGTCACTGTCATGAAATGATTATCATTTAACTCTTGTCGAATTGATAACAAAGATTGATTATAAAAAAATTTCTCGGGTCCATTTGACAATAGTTTTTGACGTTGCTTATATATTTTCTTCTTCATAAAATAAAATAACTATTCTCAATTTTTCTTCAATATCTCTACTATTTATTTTGGGTTTTTTTTCTATGCATCTTACTTTCTTCTCCGGGCTCTACGCATTTAACTTCACTAATTGACTATGGCTAGAAAGGTAGAATTTAGATTAAATGTTCACGCATTTACATGGAGGTGTAGTGGCAAATTGATTAGGAAAAACCATTCTTAACGTACCGGCTGGGCCATTATCAAAAAAATAGATTACAGTTTAATTTTCATAGGTAGAGCCGTCCCTATTTGACAGCTATAAAATTAACTAAATCCAATTTTACGTATCAATACGCAGAGTCAAGTGCATTGGAGCTGTTACTTTTAATATAGCCTACTTATTAAATGACACTAAAGATATTGTAAAATGTTATCAATTTTGAAAGTAAAAAAAGTATGTATTTTTAAGATTCTTCCTACCAAAACTATACTAAATTAGTTTAATGTATAGTCAGGGGTGGATTTACGACTCTGCCGCCCATAGTACTAGATAATTTGCCGCCCACTTTTCCTACCTTAATTTACAACCTTCTAAATCCCCGTTTCCCCCCCCTACCAGCCCCCATACACTGGCATACACATATCATACACACAAGTGTTATCTATGGAATAACAGATAAAAATTTCTTACATTATTTGACTCTTTATTATAGTGAGGATTTAAAAGTATTAAGAATCTAAGAAAAGACTTAAACAGTTGAAATAAATACTCTTACACTATCACAACACACAAATTCAAATATTATTCAATTTAACATAAAGTTTGCATTAGTAGACTGTAGAAAATGTTACTACAGATAACATATCAGCATGTAAACAATAATAAAATAGTCTATAGTATCTTTCACCTTGATTTCTGCTGAGAAAACTGGTCGATGATGCCAGACCACAATTTTATCCAATAAGTTGCCTTCAATTAAAACAATTATCAGTAAATTAAAGTGATCCTCTGTCATGTTGGTACGCAGATACAGCAAATCACAACAATCACAAACACGATGAAACCATAGAATTATTTTAACAAATATAAAAAGGTGTGTTTTCTTTCGTCATTCAAAATTTGCCACCGTAGGTACGTACCTACTAGACCTATGCGTAAATCCGCCCCTGTATATATAGTCCATCCACCGGTGTGGGTGAAATTATGTATTCTTTATTTCCTTGCAGTCCAACACTATAGATAAGTTGGTACCGGTACTACGTACTGAGATAACAGTACCAGTATACTTTAAATTGAAAAATGACACCCGATTACAGGAACCTAACTTAGGACCTTTGGCTTAGTATGACAATGTTCTAACCACTGAGTTATCCATTTGTAGCCAACGATTTCCCCACGTCCATAACAGAATCTGCCTTAAAATCTGTGTGAAGCATGACCCCTGGTAATGGGACGACTCCTGGATAGCTCAATTTCTAGAGCATTGGCATACTAAGCCAAAGGTCCCGGATTCGATTCCCGTGTATAAGTGTCATTATTTAATTTAATTAATATGATAGCTTAGCTATTTAATCCCTCATAACAATCCTGGGTTATATTATAATATTAATAATATATATATATTTTACTGTTTGCACCTTGTATTAAGAATTTCTAGTTACATTAAATTTCAGACCCAATTTTTTTTTAACATCCATTACTTATTCCAGCCTGTGGATTGGGTCTGTTTTTTTTAAATTCAAATCACATATTTTCCACTAATGGCTTGCTAGGCCTGTCGTAGCTTCATACGCCTTATAATCTAAATTAAGACTAAGACAGGCACAACATCCAGTCCCCGGCCGTTAATCCATCACTGTGAAAGGGTAAACCCACATTTCACTATAGATAAACTTTTTGGCCATGCCGGGAATCGAACCCAGGACCCTTAGCTCAATATTTGTTTGATCAACTCATTCCTCCTTCGACGTCTTTACTTTTTCATTGCCAAATCAACTAATTATTTTCAAGTAGGTACAGAGAGTTAATTTTTCAATTTTAACTCTATTTAGAAAAAAAAAATTCATAATAAAGCACCACTAAAGGACAACTAAGGGGAAAAAGGACAGATCGCATCTGAGGAAGTCGGTCTTAATGTGCGGAATCCAGCCGTACGACCAATTCGCGTGTATTTGGGCATTCGTCATAGTTGTTCGTAGTCGAGTCCAATGTACGAGTAGCCTTAAACGTGAGATAGAAACCAAATTGAGGAGCGCAAAAAAAAAATCAAAACGGGCCACTTGGTATCGTCCGTCGTCAGTTGACCAACAACAGAGCCGGAGTGTTCGAGAGAGATAAAGGCATGAAGGAATGCAAGCAGACAAGGAAGGTATCCTTCAGGTTGTTGTCGGCTAGACGAAGCCTCTTGTAGTGCCGGCGTCAGTCTGTGGGGGGGTTGCAGGAGGTGTGTATGTGGAGGAGAGGGGGGATCTTCAGGAGGCGACACGACCCCAGTGTCGCGACAATTAGCCGGTCCCTCAGTGGTGCCCCCTACCCCTCCCAACCTTCCTAAAAGGTCAGACACTCTTAATGAGCCGGTACATTACAAGTTGCTTGGCTCCGGCCTGACGGCTTTACCTGCCGGCTTTTATTACTATTGTCTTTACTATTAATTAGAACGTTTAAGATGGGTTGGTAGGGATTGCGCTTTAAGTGCAGTGTTTTACAGTTCTTATAGCAAAATCTTTTTTTTGTACAAAATTGTTTTGACAATATTGTTACATTGGAAGCATAAAGTTTAATTTTCTTCAAATGGTGACATCAACATTTGTTGAAAATATATCATAATCATAACGGCATTAGATGACAAACTTTTTAAATGAACAGAAAAAGTGGTCATTAAATTCCAAGACATCCTTGAAAAATATTCAAGAACTGTTGATATCACCATGTGAAGAAAATTAAATTCTCTGTATTGAAGAATTATTTTGATTTACTTTGGTCAAAGAAATGCTTTGTTTTAAAAATTGCAAAAAACACTGGCCTTTTCTCGCGTTCCCTACATCCACAACTTAAACTGAGATGTTAGGGATTGCGAATAAAGAATAGAGTTTCAGCAGTTTTCTTAGAATTTTGTTTCTCAGCAGAATAAATAAACCATTTCTCCAGAGCTTTACTTTCTTTGCGTGGCGATATCACCACTAGTTGAATATCTGTGAAGAATGTTCTGGAATTTAATGACAACTTTTTTTTATTTAAAAAGTTTCGCACCTAATGCTGCTATGCTCATAACAGATATTCAATAACTGTTGATATCTCTCTCCACATGATGATAATTAAACTTTGTTTCTACTGAAGAAATATTTAATTTATTTTTCCGAAAAAATTTGTTTTCTATGAAACTTTCAAAAACGCTAACCAATATTCCCCTTCCGTTCCATCTTCACGCACTAGAATAATCTAGAATTAATTCCTAAAAGTCAGAAATCATGTGGGCTTATAACATTTCTGGACGAAGCTGTCTGACATTAAGAGAACAAACAAAGAATGAGGAAAATACAAATAACAATTCTATCTGTGTGGTGACACCCCTATAAAGTTATATCATTCGGGTGACCTGGTGGTCTAGGGGTAAGGTGTCAGACTTCTGTTCTGGGGGTCCGGGGTTCAATCCTCAGTCCAGGCACAGATTTATCTGATTACCAAACCCATCCTTCACCTCTGACAAGACATCTTGTGAATGTGGGGAATGCCAGGCTTCTACCGTGGTTCGTATCCCACGTTAAACTGTAGGTCCTCCATTTCATCTCACAATCACCCTACCATTATACATTAGCGTAATGTGTATAACCCAAATGGGTAGTAAGACGCGGTGCTATTATCATTATTATTATTATTATTATTATTATTATTATTATTATCATCATTCGATTACAAAAGATTCACACTACGCTCCTATACCATATACTTGTAGTTTACCGAGTACTTAGTTAGTTAGTTCTTAATGATAAATAAAATTAGGTAGATTATTGGAATTTTTGGGGTGGAAAATTTCAACTTTTAAATTAGATTTACATGTTAATGTATTTTGGAGATTTGATCGATTTAGTTTCCTCTTCACGCAAACAGCAAAA
Source organism: Timema monikensis (assembly GCA_902151445.1). Classification (NCBI taxonomy): domain Eukaryota; kingdom Metazoa; phylum Arthropoda; class Insecta; order Phasmatodea; family Timematidae; genus Timema; species Timema monikensis. The sequence continues at coordinate 133,776 of CABFVZ010001258.1, forward strand.
GACTACATAAAAATACATTTTTCTGCAGAGGTCCTAGGCAATGGCTTAATATTAATTTTCCTGGAAGATGGATCGGTCGTGCTGGACCTGTGGTTTGGCCTCTGCATTCACCTGATTTAATGCCTTTAAACTTTTTTTATATTTGTATGGGTAGCTCTCAGGCAAAATGTGTATGCATTGCCTTGATAGGTTCAATGCTTGTCTCCTTGGTAGAGGCCATCAATTTGACCAAAATAAATAAAATATTTTATTCAATACCTACCTATTTTGTTTTTATTTTGCTGTTTGCCTGAAAAAGGAAGTTAAAATGAGCAATTCTCCAAAATACATTTTGAGTTAGTCTTTTGATTCACTTACACTTTCAAAGTTTAGCCATTTAACCCGGGAACACCCTGTATATAGGGTCATTGTTTTGTGTTCATTCCAGGAAACACCAAGTTCATGTACTATTAAAGTCTTTGCCAATATTTAACCTAACAGCAGCATCTGACTGGTAATATATCGGCCACCTAATAAGTCTCCTTAGCTCTATAGCCCATCTCACCCCACGGATAAAACTTTATTCACACGTTTGCAGAAAATTTAGAGCAGAATCTTCTAGAATGGCACAGCAATTAGCACACTAGTGAAAATGTATGTTTACCCATAATGCTCTTCAACACAAACTAGAACCATTTGCTTATAAAACTTATTTCATTACCTCATGACCCAACTCACTGGCGTAGCCAATAGTTTTGTGCTGAGCTTAACTGCTGAGGGCGGGGAGATGGTGGTTCGAATCTCAGTCGGGTAAACTGGAGTGGTTTTCCCTAAATTGTTTTCCACTCTCCTTCCACGAAAATGTGAGTTCACTTCCTCTAAATTCAATCTTCACAATTTCTAACCCATTAGTGTAATTAGTACTTAAGCGTATAGCCCGAAAGGCTAGTAAGACGCGATGCTAAATAGTAATAATAATAATCAAGCCTTAAACAACTTGTTTTAAATTCACTTTTAAATATTTTAACTTTAACTCAAATTGTACTTTAGTAAAATTTCAAGCTGAAAGATGATTTAAGATCTGGATTAAAAAAAAAAGG
>CABFVZ010001258.1:143323-156126 GCA_902151445.1 Timema monikensis
TTTGGCAAAAAAAAAAAAACTTCAATTTTACACGGGCTGTAACTATCGTCCACTTATATCCCGCACTAAGCTTTTTTTGTAATGTATTGGCCTGGGTCATTCCACGCTTGGTAGGCGCAGATGAATTAAAATTCCCAACGAGTGGCCAGAATTTTAGAGAAACCTGCTATGGTTTCTTATCTCGAGATCAATTATAATTGGAAGCGGAGATGGTTGCTTGAATGGATTCTAATCGATTAATTAGTTTTATCTTTATTTAATTTATTGGTAGTGTGTTTGAAATTAAAGGGTGCCCTCTTCTATTATTGTATACTACCCGTTATAAAACTTTTTTTTTTCTTAGATCGGGACAAAAGAATGTAGTGCCGGTCATTTTTTAGCGGCTTTGGTTGCACAAAATTCTTGTTTTACTTTTAAAATTGGCATTAATTGAAAGTATAATTGGTTTTATTTTGGATTTTTACCACACGCTAGTTTTTGTAAAAAAATACTGAGTTGCTACAGTTCTAAAAGTTGTACTATTATTACTAAATTAACGTTTATAAATCTTGAGAAGTGAAAGTTCCGGATATTGTTTTAAACGACTAAATAAGAGATCTATTAACCCTGGAAATTAACAGCTTCAAATTGTTACAATTAAGGAGGTGATATAGGGAACACCAAAATAATAGGTCAGTGTTTTTACATTTTATATAGCTTAAATTTCCTTGACCAAAATAAATCAAATGTTTCTCCAGTAGAAACATAAAAGTTTTAATTATTTTTTTTTCACACGGTGATATCAACAGTTGTTGAATATCCGTCATGAGTATAACAGCATTGGATGAGTAACTTTTTTAATGAAAAGAATAAGTTGTCATTAAATTCCATGACATCTTTGACAGATACTCATCAATAATATTGTTGACATCACTATGTGAAGAAAATTAAAATCTGAGTTTGTGCTGAAGCAATATTTGTATTATTTTGACCAAAGAATGTGTTTATATAAAAAGTGCAAACAATACGGACCTCTTATCTTACACATACAACACAATCTTAAGAAATGAATCTTATGAATCTTGAAAAGTACCAACTAAGATCTTTAGCCTTATTTCATGTTGGTTTGAATAGAAATTTCGGCTAGGTACAACCTTTTGTCGTGATATAGCTAACTCCAGTAATATAAGTGACATAGGTTGGGTTAGGTAGTGTATTGTACGCTTTTTGGGAATAGAGATCCATTAAAACATTTCACGATTTTGTGGTTAAAATCCCAGACAAGTTTCCAAATGGTCGAATTAAATTTGGACCTCACTAGACTCGTTAAATAATATGTCAATTGTCAATATAAAATATTTAACTCAAACACACATAGGCCTGCACCTCTCTATATCTTATAAAGAAACATCCTTGAAACTTGTTGGCTGTATTTAACACACTTTAAACCATGCTGGAAACCTTTAACACACATACAGTAGCACCATGGCTTCTTTGGTGCTGATTGACAGCTCAAGGCTTTGAAAAGTTACCAGACCAAATTATGTATCCCTACGCTGAACCATATATTCTGCAAAAACATGAGTTTAGCAGCTGTCACTACTGACAGTAAAAATTTAGGTATATACCAAAATATTGACTGTTAGAAGTCAGCTGTGAGCTGTCAGTCAGCACCAAAGAAGCCATGGGTCTACTGTACATCCCTTGAGCCTTGTTGGAAGTTTTGAACACACATACATACTTTGAGCCTTGTTGGAAGTTTTGAACACCCATACATCCTTTGAGCCTTGTTGGAAATTTTAAACACACATACATCCTTTGAGCCTTGTTGGAAGTCTTGATCACACATACATCCTTTGAGCCTTGTTGGAAGTTTTGAACACACATACATCCTTTGAGCCTTGTTGGAAGTTTTGAACACACATACATACTTTGAGCCTCGTTGGAAGTTTTGAACACACATACATCCTTTGAGCCTTGTTGGAAGTCTTGAACACACATACATCCTTGCCCTATCTCCTCTTGTGTTAGATGTTCTTCAAGCCTGACAGAGGAAGCCCTTCTGATCCATATTTGAGTCCTGTATGGCGCGGCGCTGTGTCCCTGTCTGATGGTTTTAGCCACTGTATCTTATTACCATCGTCCACGTGGCGTCGCTTTTTGGCACCCGACCAGAACGGTAATTGCCGGCCACATGAAAGCGCCGGGACGCTCCCCGGGGGTTTTACCAAGGGGAAGGGTTTTGCTTCATCACCTTCCTCTCCAAACCCTTTCAACTCTCTGTACAGTGACGCCTACATTAATCTCCTTGCGACACCTACTGTTTCCATTGATTGAGGTAGCTTTCAGGGATGGTAGCTTGTAGTGATGGTAGTTTGTATTTATTGGATAACTTATAGTGATAGTAGCTCTTAGTAATGGTAGCGTGTAGTGATGCTAGTTGTAGTAGTGGTGGCTTTTAGTAGGGATATCTTGTAGTCTAATAAATTATTCCTCTTCCTGTATTCGGGAATCTAGTCAATCGCCGCGAGACCACCGGTGCGTGCCTATTAGCCAATAGACTCCCGTCACGTTTCGCCGTTCAAAACGTAATCGCACCACTTTAAACGTCGCCTTCCTATGGCGAGACGTGGGTTAGACCTCATTATGTACCGATAATAGACACCGAAAGAGTTCACCTGCCAGGATAATGTACGTATCCGGCATGAGGTGTTTGGGTTTGTTATCAAAAACAAAAAATGATTTTAAAAAAAACAGTGCTGCACACTCTTTACACGGTTGGTGTGAAGTTAATGTCACGTGTTTATCAGGTAATTATGCATGTTTACTAGATAGTTTCCATTTGTTTTAAAGATGCGGTTTTCTCCCCCCCCCCTTTTTTTTTGCATTGTACGGTAAATGGTGCTAGGTGTGTTTTTATCATATCGACTACTGGAGTTTTCTCTCTCTTTATTTTTTCCCTTATCGAGACACGACTTCACATTCTTTTTCCATTTACAAACTTATTTATTTAGACTAATGATTTATACAACGGTTGTTTTTTTTACTTTATCATTTGAACAGATAGTATTGTAATCTTTAAATATGTTTGATCTCGATATTATAATGAATCTTTAAGTTTTATGTGTCCCCGAACAAAAATAAAATTGAAATTATAATTTTGTCTGCCCCATGTATGTATATATATATATACATATATATACATATATATATGTATAATTCTGTCTGCCCCACGTATGTATGTATGTATGTATATATGTATGTATGTATGTATGTATATATGTATGTATATATGTATGTATGTGTGTATATATGTATGTATATGTGTATGTGTGTATATATCCACCTCTGGGCCTGGATCTTAAACGGACCGATAGATTTTGCTAAAACTTTATATATATATATTTATTTATTTATTTATTTATTTAGACTCCATTACTTAAATTAAGAGTGATTTATATTGTCTACATGTTTTAAATATCTTTAAATGGCTCTCTTAACTAGTTATTTAAAAATGAGTGATCAGGTAGGTCTTTTTACATTATGAATAATTTGATACAGGTATTTAATTTTACTAAAACGAATTATTTATATAATAGCTTACTGATGAAAGGTTTTTGAAAATTTAAATGTTATTTTTTAAATTGTTTGAAAAATTTTGATTAGAATTTATACATGAAGATTGTTAACTGTGCTAAGCAAAGATGATTTATTTGTTTTTCTAAGGAACACTTAAGAGAAGCTGACCTGGTGGTCTAGGGGTAAGGTGTCAGACTTCTATGCTGGCGGCCGGGGTTCAATCCTCGGTCCCGGCACAGATTTATCTGATTTCCAAACCCTTCCTTCACCTCTGACAAGACATCTTGTGAATGTGTGGAATGTCAGGCCTCCACCGTGGTTCAGATTCCACGTTAAACTGTAGGTCCTTCATTTCATCTCACAATCACCCTACCATTACACATTAGCGTAAGTGCGTATAACCCAAACGGGTAGTAAGACGCGGTGCTAATAATAATAATAATAATAATAATAATAATAATAATAATAATAATAACACTTAAGAGTGTTCATGATATCAGGCCCAACTCAGCTCCCAGTTCGTTTGCATTTGTGTGCGCGTGAGGTATGGGAGTAAAAGGGAAAATAAAACACCTACGATCTGCCAGAAAGGTGTGCAGTGCATTCGTATTTGAATGATTACTCGACATTTTCCATGGTGACGATGGGGGACAAAGCGACAAAGTTTCTTATTAATAACTACAGTAACTCAGCCTAGTGAGGACAAATTAAATTCTACTCGAATGGAATAGTAGTGGCCTCCAGTTTAGAAAACTGAGCTTAATGGCCGGAAGGTTCGTTGTGCTGACCACATGACACCTTCTATCCGCAAATGTTGGCCTTATCATCGCCAAAAGATGGCGGCCGTTTGGTTGGTATGGCTTTATTGTAGGTTGAAGCCATGCAGTTTAAAAAAATATATATAATCTTAACTTGAGGACAAATTGAGATTTTTATTTTAGTGCTAAAATGAAGAGTAGTCTAGTGATAATTAGAATTTTTGAAATTCTATACTTTTTACACAATCGTTACGACTACTTTTTTCCACAGTTATTTTTAAAGTGTTTGGACATGGTAAACAGCACTATATACTAATATTTTGAAAAAAATAAAAAATAAAGTGTTATTAATTAATTAGTGATTTTTGGAATATTTGAAGGTTTTTGAAATTGACCCATACGATTTTGTTCCAAATGTAGTTTATATCTGCAGTGTGTTTTACACTAGTATGAATATCATTAATATTTTGTTTTCTTAAACTTTATTTAAAGGTAGTTTATTGATTAACTATTATTGAAAATTATTCATTTTTGAGAATTTACGTTCGTTTTGTACTATTGATTGAAAATCATGTTAGGGTAATTAATCGTCCTAAGCTATAGGTTAGGGATGAGAATGCTAATATAGATGTGTACCCGAATTTGCATTTATCAATATGATAAAGCCTAAATCACATGTGTACCCCCTCATCCACCCCCCAACCCCCACCCCCACTTCTACTTCATTTATACAGAGAAAGCCTCGCGATGGGGGCCAAGATATCTTAGGTGCTGTACTCATATTTCACTTGGTTGTCATTGACCAAGGAAGGTCAGGGTTTAAATCCCAGGAGAATAAATTCCATGTATGTCATTTTTCCCAAGTTTTATTTTAAAGGCTATTACAGGCTTTTACAGTTGTTTTTAATCAGTCTTCCAACGCTTAAATACTCTAATGCAGTAGTGCGTATACTTACTGGTTTATTTCGTGGCTTTCCTGACAAACTTGCTAACCACCTCCATCTATAAACATCTCATTTTCTGTGATGGCTAGACTTGATGCGTTTAGGTAATCTAACCTAACCTAATACAACCTAACCTAACTAACCTTACCTATACCACCTTGCCAGTCTTAAGCCTGGAAAAAGTGTGAGAGGAATCAGTGGTGTATTTGAAAATAGACTGAAGATACCCAGTCCTACCATAGTGATGTCCTTCCCCTTACCATTGTTAGCGGAAGAGAAGAAAAAAAAAATGGTGATCCTAATTGTCCCTCAGGCCTATAAACTTTGTTTCTCGCAACTGTCTGCAGTTGCAATTATCTGCATACTGACCCAGTCATCCTTAATAGACACATAATAATTAATTGTTGAGACGTGGAGTCAAGGACTTAAGTCATCAGATAAAAGTGGTCCAGAGTTTTTTATAGCCATATATTCACTAATAATACTTTTTTTTTAAATAATTCCAATTAACCGTAACTCAAATTAACAAAAATTTAAAATAATTTTACCATTATTCATTTTAATTTTACTGGCTTAGTACAATAAAGTTAAATTCAATTTACAACATTATATGTTGTACATTATTTCACACCATTAATTTACACCTTTACGTTAATAATTACAATTCATTTATTAACTGCATAAAAAATAATGGTTATATCTGTGAAGAAATTACAATATATATATATATATATATATATAGATATATATAACTTAGGCAAGATGGTGGATGGTGTTAGAGGAATAAGTTGGGCGTTTGCTTATTTTTGTTTAAAAAAGGTGATGGAGGGGGTACAAATTGGCCAAAAATATGCTTACGTAGTACTTGAACGACCCCTAAGTCGTATTTGTGTATAATAAGTCGGTAAAAAAATGCATTAATGGGTAGATATGAAGAAGGTAAAATTTAGAATAAGTGTAACCATTTTTACATAGATGAAGAAACCATTTAAGAGAAAAATTCACCTTCAGTATATTCAGCCGGGATTAAAAACTTGACCTCCTCAATCAACCCTTTTTGGTATATTTTTTTTCTAGAATTCCATCCTCAACAACCTTGCCCCATTAGTGCAATTAAAAGATTGGTGGCCCGGGTGGATAATAGGACACTTTGAAAAAAATATATATCAACCAGTTGATCTCAGTCTCTAAGGCATAAGTCTGGACTACCAATGAACGCAAGATATGGGTTCCCGTTTGGGTGTACAGAGGATAGTTTTTACTAAATGGGTCTTCCACTCACTCTCTCTCCACGCAAATGTGGGCACACTTAATCTAAAATTCAACCTTACTCATTCCTGCACATAAGTGTACACAGGCGAATACCACGAAATGGTAATAATACCTATTAGGTGACCTGGCGGTCTAGGGGTAAGGTGTCGGACTTCTGTAATGAGGGTCCGGGGTTCAATCCTCATGCAGTCTCGGCACAGATTTATCTGATCACCAAACCCTTCCTTCACCTCTGACAAGACGTGTATTAATCACAACTTGTGAATTTGCGGAATGCCAGGCCTCCCCCGTGGTTCGGATCCCACGTTAAGCTGTGGGTCCTCAATTTCATCTCACAATCACCTTACTATTACACATTAGCGTAAGTGCGTATAACCTGAACGGGTAGTAAGACGCGGTGCTAATAATAATAATAATAATACCCATTGCTTAAAAAACAGTGGATATCATCGAGTTTTGTTTTTTATTCGGTATTGATGTCCTTTGATTTTGGCGTAAAGCACTGCATACTCCCACGGCCCCGTTTAGATTAATAAAACTGGTTTTTCCAGTTTATCTTTAAGTGATCTGGTCCGTGACTTACACACGTGTTCGGAGACTCTACAGCTCTTGAACTTTATGTGTACATGTTTGGTGAAATAACCAACACACTAGTCAGGTTCAACTAGTTTTAGAGCCAAACGAGCTAGATTTGGTGGAAAATTGTGAAACAGTAGGTAGGATTGGAAGTCTCGGATGGAAGCGACCGGTGTGGTAAGCGTTCTGCAGGGGATTTCGGTAGAAACAAAACACACTTCCTTTCCAGAAGGTAAACACAACGCGAAAAGATAGTTTTGTTCACGTGTCGGTTTTTTTAGTGTGTATGTATGTATGTATGTGTGTATGTGTGTATGTATGTATGTATGTATGTATGTATGTATGTATGTATGTATGTATGTATGTATGTATGTCTATGTATGTTTGTATGTTGTAAGTGTGCGTGTATTTGAAGTGTGTTTTCGTGTGTGTGTTTTCATTTTTATATGTTTGTGTTTAAATGTTTCATGTATTTTTATGTAGGAGTTTTTATGCGTATGTTATGTGTGTGTGTAGGCGCATTTGTGTATTTATGGGGTTGGATGAATGTTTATGTTTGATTATTGAAGGATTGGGGGTTAGTGTGTGTGTGTGTGTAGCTAAATATTTATTATACGAGGTACTCAACGTTCCCTTTCTGAAAAAAACAATATTAGCCTTCGGATTACAAACTAGCTCAATTCTAAAACTTAAACAATATCCAGTCCCTAGACCGCTGCAAAAGGAGAAGCTCTCATTTCAATAATAAAATGTTTTTGCACCACGTCCAGGCTTTATGAGTTTTAAATACACTAAAAATATATAACTGTAATTTAAATTATGCCCATGTTCAGCCGCAAGGAGCGTGAGAATACGTTGATACAACATTGCTCTTAATAAACCTGAGTGGGATCAGAACCCCAGCTGCAAGTCAAAAGAGACTTACTTTGGAGCCTTATTGCACTTGATTTCTCAAGGGTGAGGGGAGTTGGGGGAGGGAGAGGAGGACATAATTTTCTGTTAATGAAACTAAAAGAGTAACTCGTCTACTTTCGACAGTATTGTTCGGAAACATTTAGAGATAAAACCCGCGTCACTGGTCGCATGGTTTCATACGTCACGCTCGCATTGGACTGGATTACCAGTTTTATGAATATCGAGGTTTGAATCCTGATATACTAAGGGCATAACCCCACAAAAATTATGTCCCAATCAAATGTGGGTGCACTTCTTCTCAAATGTAACTTTTTCATCCTTTAATGATTAGTGTAAATTTGCGAATATCGTAAAACACTTAGTAATATGTGGTACACAGAAATATATAAAAGTGGTGTCACAGGTTAAGGTGGAGAAAACGTGAACTAAGGGCAATATTTTTGCATTTTTTTATAGCGAAAAAAAGTTTCAGTCGAATGAATCTAATAATTATCCAGTAGAAATATAGTTTAATTTTCTTCACGTATGATATCAACAGCGGTTGAATATCTGTCAAGGGTGTCCTAGAAATTTTATTAAAAGTTTGTTCATTTAAAAAGTTTCTCGTCTAATGCCGCTGCTAATTCTAGATTTGTCGAATTTGACTTTTATCATAAAGTAAAAGCCATACTTAGGGGATTTTTAAGGAACCATTTTATCACTAATTTTATAGTATAGAGGTTCTACCTCAAATATATAAATTTACATGATTCTTCTTTATTTATTTGCTTATTGTTACTGATTTCTAAATACTTACGCTTTTACTAATTATTTAGCTATGATTGTTTATTATTATTATTATTATTATTATTATTATTATTATTATTATTAGCACTGCGTCTTACCACCCGTTCGGGTTATACGCACTTACGCTAATTTGTAATGGTAGGGTGATTGTGAGATGAAGTGGAGGACATACAGTTCAACGTGGAATCCGAACCACGGCGAAGGTATGGCACTCCACACATTAATAATATAAGTTCCTAATACTGAACATTGTTGAAATATTAAATGATATTTGGATAAAAACTGCAGGGAAAAGGCCGTTTTTAACCATATTAGTATGCTTTCACAGCTAAGCATTGTGCTCAAATCTTCATTCTGTTATAATAGAGACATACTGTAGCTGTTAACAAGAAACTTTGTCGCTTTGTCCCCCATCATCACCGCGGAAAATGTCGAGTAATCATTCCAATACGAATGCACTGCACACCTTTCTGGCAGGTCGTAGACCTTTTCTTTTCCCTTTTTACTCCCACACCTCGTGCGAGCCTGGAGCTGAGTTGGGCCTGATATGATGAACTCTCTTTGTAGTACAATTTCTTGTCAATCTGCCCTTGTTCATGTTCTCTCTCGCGCATCTCAAAACCCTAAGATATTTTATCTAAGTGGCCCATACAAACAACCCTCTTGGCCGTTTTGTTAGCAGCTCAAATTCTAGATCAAATGGTTCACAAACTGTACCCTTTAATCACGATTGTATATTGTACCCCAACAGTAAAATTTTCCCCAAATGACGGATCAAATGTCAGATGTCAGATAATCAAAGGAAATAACTTCCATCAGTCACCTAGAAAATTCCCCGCTACGTTTGACTCTCCGCCACGTTTCTTCTTCTTTGTCATTTTGCTAATTCTCCTTTGAGAGCTGCTCGTGTACCCCTAGAAGGTCATTCACGTATCCTTAGCGGTACGTGAACCACAGTTTGAGAGCCACGGCTTTAGACTTTCAAAATATGATTTTTACCACACAAAAAAAAAAAAAAATTAGTGAGATATTTTTGGCAAACCCTTATCATTATGTACTTTCCGTTTGTTTATTGTGAGCTCTTCACAAAATAATTATTAATATTGAATCATATTTTTTATTGTTTTCCCTCTTGATTAGTAAGTTATTTATTTTACACCCAGGCCGCCACGGATTCCACGTTAAACTGTAGGTCCTTCATTTCATCTCACAATCACCCTACCATTACACATTAGCGTAAGTGCGTATAACCCGAACGGGTAGTAAGACGCGGTGCTAATAATAATAATATTTTACACCAACAAAGTGTAATTCTTTTTTTGTAAGACATGTGTTGTTCTGAATTTGTTCTGTGTTATCCTGTTAGAAGTATCGACTGTTGGCGAGAATTTTACTACGGGGAAATTAAATTAAAATAATAATAAACGTAATTATATTAGTAGCCCACTTAGATGGTAAATTCTGTCTAAGGCATTCCTCTCACACACTACTAATCTGTCGTTGACGGGGAGATCTGGGTTCGAATCCCGGTTTAATGTACGGAGGGTGTTTTTATTCCCTAAATGGTTTCCCACACTCACACTACTACATGCAGTTACACTTCACCTAAAATTCTACCTTCTTAATTCCTTATCACACTCGTGTAGTTAATATACAAATTATCAAGAGAGTATAAAGCTCATTTTAATGGGTGGGATCCGATATATAATGGTACTTTATCTGTAGTCAATAAAAGTTTTTATACGTATGATGTGTGGAATGCCAGGCCTTCACCGTGGTTCGGATCCCACGTTAAACTGTAGGTCCTCTATTTCATTTCACAATCACCCTACCATTACACATAAGCATAATTGCCTATAATAGTAGTAGAAGTAATAATAATAATGTTATACGTACACCGGGTGATGCATTTAAGTTGTGGCAATAGAATATTCCAAAAACTAACGATTTAAAAAAAATTTCTTCGTACAAAATATTATTTTTATGAGAGAAACCAAGCAACACTAGTTATTTTGGATTTAGTGGACGTCTTCAAGATTATTTCAAAGTCATCTTTGTTGGATTTTTAATGAAAACCTATAATTATTTTAACAGAAACTTATTCTGTACACAAAAACAAATAACTTTTTGCCTAAAACTCACTTTTAATGGCAATAACTTCTAAAGATATTTTAACCTGTATTTTCTTTTGCGTTTAACGTAATAAAGAATAATATAATGTAATAAAAAGTTATTGAAAAAAATTGTTATAAAAATACGAGTTAAGAGTAGCTTCAAAAGTTGATATAGAAATAAAAATGTTTCAGTTAAGAGTTGTTTGTTTTTTGTGGAGGGTAAGATTCCGTTTGAAAAATATAGTTTTTCATTTAAAAACAAATTTATCTTTGAAATAGCCTTTTAGACATCAAAAAAATAACTAGTAAGGTTCTCGTTTCCCCTAAAAATTTTTTTTTATTTTTCCATTTTTTCTAAAATGCTTCATTAACGGGATATTCTGATGTCGCAACTTAAATGCCTCACCCGTAATAATGATCCCCCTTAACGGGGTAAACAAAACCAAGGTTGGGTCTGAATCCCCTTACCTCCACACAACGGGTTGTGAAACGGCGTGAGAAAATATATATATATATTTATATATACACAGTAAGTTCTTATATAAAAGGTTAGACCGATATATATATATATATATATATATACTTCAAAGATGAATAATTACAAGGGATTTTTTTTTGTAGACCTACTAATAAGGAACAAGGTCTAATGTAGTGTTATCAAAATCAATTAATTTGAATTTTGTAAACAGCCTTTTCAATTTTCTTCTATAATTGAATGTAAAATTGATTTTACTCATGTAGGCGTGTTGTGTTATTAATTTATGATTAGTTTTCTTAATTAGAGAGGCCATATTGAAAATGGTTATCAGTCCATTTCTTTAAATAGATGTTGAATTTTGACAAGATATAAAACAATATCAAGGGAATACCACGTCAAAACATTGTGCTTTTAAACTTTTAGTTTGTTCATAAAATAGTCAAAGTTAGTCATTAGTCTAATTGGTAAATATTGATTGGGTATTGACGATTAAAAAAGGGTTATTCAGTTTCTTTATGAAAATGGAGTATGAATGAAATATGTCACTCAAAACAAAGGCTTAACTCTTAGATTCCACATCTGGAAATCATTTGTCACGCGCTCTACCATTTATATTGTCACTAATTAATATTGACTTAAGTCTTTTATCTATTTATGGTAGCATAGGAGCTAGGAAAAGTTATCGTGTATCCATTCACCAAGCCATGTGATCAGGGCCGTTTTAAGAAAATGTGGGGCCCAGATTGAAACAATCTTACCCCCCCCCCCCCNGGCCCCCCTTTGTATGGCAGTTTTTCAGTTTTTGTATTAAACCGTTATAATATATTGATATGTACTCGGTACTTAGGTGCCTTAATAATTTACCATGTTTTTTTAATATTCATCAACCCATTAAATGACTGTTCTTTATTAAATGCAATCAATCCAATTAAGATAACAAAAATAAATTCCTTTTTTGGGCCATTGCACTGTTAGTGTTCTGTAGACCGACTGTGGTAGCACAATTGTGCCGTATTCTATTGTACTGCAACACATTATTTTGAATAACTTAAATCTTAAATTACATAAAGTTAGGGTTTTCAGGAATCTAGAATGGAATCCTATCACTAAGCGAATATTTATTGCTGTTATATGCGCATTATTTGACTCGAAATTTAGAATAATAACTGTAATTATTGAATTTATTAATTTTTGGGGGTAAATGTGAACCCCTAGAATATGAGACTTAGGGCAATTGGCCACCCCTAGTTGCGTCCCTGCATATGCTCTATAATACCATTATGTTTAGTTGTTACTTATAGCAATAAAAACTTTCCCAACAAACAATTATTTGTTTTTACATTATTGAAACAAGAACTTATGAAATAACAGTTTGGCTTTTTTTTTTTTTTGTGGAAGTGGC